>BTHU01000002.1:20033544-20248544 GCA_036184795.1 Tokudaia tokunoshimensis
AATCACCACCACAGCCCACATATGAGGAAGTTTCCTCACCCTCCTCTCTATTACTCTGACACTTTACGAAAATAGTACTGTGTGTCTTCTCCTTTGGTATGAAACCTCTGGGTAAAGTGAGCCGATCCTTGTTTATTTTAAGAATGCTTTATCTTCCCTTCCTGCCTAAAAATGCAAAATTGATGGTGTAGAATAAGATGAAAAGTTCTCCTGATTTAGTCACAGTTTTGAAGGATTATTTGGCACTAGTGTGATAATGAAGACATAAACCGAAGTAAATAGCCTTCTGTCTTATCTTGTTCTTCAGCGAAAATGGATACTTTGATCTCTTCATGTCTTTATGTCTTCCTTTCCCTGCCCTGATTGGAGTACACGTGTTTAAATCATTGCAATCATTCCTTAGAATCTGTATTCTGATCTTCCTATTTAACATCTGCCATGAACATCTCTGTATAGTCCATATTTAATAATGACTTCATAAGATCTTATTTCCCATGCTCTGCAATTTATGCTGAAATTTTACAAGCCTTGCACCCAGGAGGCAGAGGCAGGTGGATCTCTGAGTTCAAGACCAACCTGGTCTATACAGCAAGTTCCAGGACAGCCAGGATTACAGAGAGAAACCCTGTCTCAAACCCCCTTTTCTCCAAAATAAATTCACATTTTACTAGATGTTTGTATTATTTTTTAACTTTAAACTTTATAAATAATGTTATTCTGATTCTTCTGTGGGATTTTTTTTTTTTAAGAAACAAAATTTAAGTAGTAGGGTTCTTGGATCAGAGGGTAGAAGTGCTTCAGATCAGTTTAGCAGTGAGTTTGAGATAATTTTGAAATTTGAAACACATAGCTACTGTATATTATAATAGTCTTTATGATTGAAACTCAGGAGGATTTAATTTCATTCTTCATGGGGGCAGACTACATGTTCCTCCAAATCACCTCATTTTAGTTTGTTTCTCATTAGGGATGAAACTCTAAAGCCTAGATTCACACAAGAATGAAAGGAAAAGACAGGATCGAGTATTGATTATTTACCCTTTTATCTAGAGTCTTCTGCCTTTTATCTTTTTTATTGCTGTATTTATCTGTCAGCCTTTGAACCCAGTAATGATCGGAGAAGAATGATGGCTTGATATTTGCCCTTTAGAAGAAACTTGGATGACGAGTTCCACATCCTTTGTCTCCTGGGAATTACTTATAAAAATAGTCCCTTTAGTTTTGTGTGATACTGTATTTACATATACTGTCTCTGTAAGATGGTTGTCAGTGGGAAATATCCTAATATTCAAAGAAGTAATTGTTGGAAGATGTAGAAAACAAGAGAAAGTGGGTTAAGGCTGAGCTTATATCTCATGGGCCTTTTTTCCATCCCATGGGCTTGGCATCCCATAAGCTAGTCAGCATGCCTGCAATGTTGAAGAACCATGAACTGCATGATGGCAGGTCTTGAGAAAGCAGAGTGCATTTTATATTTCTTTCTGTGTCTTAAGGAAAGAGTGACTTTCAGCATTTCCTACATCATCTGCAGAGATGGGATGTGGGGCATACAGACTTTGAAGGGACGCATTCCATAAACTGTTGGCTTGTTTTAACCTAATTTAAAATTACAGGGGTTGGGAATATTCAGCGGCAGATCACTTGTCCGATATGTTTGAGGTACTGTTTCATTTTCAGTACCTCTCTAACTCCTCCCAGCAACTTACACTATCAAAAAATTTAGTGATACATAAAAGTTCAAGGTATATTGACTTATGGTTGTCAGGCACATTCATTGTCCTGTGAATTACAAAACTTAGATTTGAGCTTCAGTTTATAAGTACACAAACACTAAAAGTCTCACGGGAAACAGAAAGATGCATCTTTGTTATTTGTATGGTAATTCTGCAATACATTTCTTTATCCTACTGGAGAATTTAACAGCTTTCTATCATTGTGGTTCTGTCAACAGTGACAATCAGTGAATGAGTCTAGGACTAGGATTCTTATTAGCAATATAGCAGAGGCTGGGCCGCTAAGAACACTGGCTGGTCTTCAGAGAGCCTGGATTTCATTCCCAGCACTGATATGGTGACTCACAATTGTCTGTGACTGCATTTTCAGAGGATCTGACAACCCCTTCTGGCCTCATCAGGCAATATGCACACACATGGTTTCTGTACCTGCAGGCAAACCACCATATATATATATTTTTAAATCTTTTAAAAAAGTGTAGTGGAAACATTTTCTACCCTTTTATAAATTCATATTTTCTTTTTAAAAATCGTCTGTGGTGGCCACTGTCAGGTAAATTCATTGCCTGTCTTCAAAAACAAAGGGGCAAGAGCTTATCTCTGCCAGTGCTGCCTTGCGGAATCTGTGTGCACTCACGTCCGCACTGGCGTACCAGTCTTGATGCTAATGATTCTATTATTCTGTGTTCACTATTCTTCATCTTATCTGATGTTCTTGACCCTCTCATCCTTGAAACCCCTACCATTACTCCCATTTCTTCCTTCTCTAAGTTGAGCATATCCAGGCGCAAGCTAGCATTCTTTCGTTCTCCCGCTTGCTTTCATAACTCAACCTCGTAGGAATCTCCCAGAGCTGGCCTCTTTTGTGTACCTCTCTGTGGCCAGGTTTTCAACCATCACTTCAAGAATTAACATGGCAATTACTAAACTCATCATCCACCATCGTACCACAAGCTGTCTCAGTTTTTACACGTCTTCACTAGGGCCTGAATCTGGTCTGAAGAGTAGATGTCCGGTCATCTAGACTGTTAGGATTCTGTCTAAGCTCCACCCCACAATTACCTGGCAACAGCCAGGTGTGCCCCTCCCCGCAGTTATCTGGCAATAGCCAGGTAGGCCTGGCCAACTATAAAGGGGGCTGCTCACCCCCTCCTTTCTCTCTTACCTCTCCTGCCTCTCTTATTCTCACACTCTCCGACCCTCTCTCTTGCCCCCTCTTGGGTTCTCCTCCCCTCCCTCCTCTCTCCACGTGGTCATGGCCTGGACCAGACACACACCAGCATAGTATAGAAAAGAGTTTATTCCGGGCATGGGGAGGGGAGTTAAGAGGGTAGTAGAGGCAGAGAAAGGCAGAGAGGAGGAGAGTGGAGAGAGGCCAGCCATGACCATGTGCAGAGAGGGGGGAAGGGAGGAGAGCCTAAGAGGGGCAAGAGAGAAGCTGAGAGTGAGAGAGGTAAGAGAGATAAGAGAGAGAGGAGGGGGTGAGCGGCCCCCTTTATAGTAGGCCAGGCCTACCTGGCTGTTGCCAGGTAATTGTGGGGTGGAGCTTAGACAGAATCCTAACACAGACTTAATAAATATCTGTTACAGATGGTCTATAAAGAGAGAGTAGAGTTTTGGATAGGGCGAGTTTTCTGTTTAACAAACTGCAGAAAATGTAGTTTATAGTAATAGGTAGATTGTCGCAATTTCTATGGGTCCTAAGACTCCTTTGGGGGAACTACTACTTCTGTTCAGGGTGGATAAAGGTGATCTGTGGGAAGCAATCAGAGTGAGATACAAGGCTCTCTTTCAGGTTTACCCAAGATTTTGGGAAAATTCAGCATCTCTTATGACATCATAACTGAGGTCCTTGTTTTCTTTCTAGGTGGTTAGGTCCTCTCTAAACAACTAGAGGCCCCATTCACATCTTGCCCCATGATTCCTTTCATAGGCAGCTTACAATATAGAAATTACTTTTTTTTTCTAGATTAACACATTTTTGTTGCTTTTAGTCAGATTCAGAGTTTCCCTGATCAAGTCAGGGCCACTCAATATAGTATCTTACTCTTCATCAATGCAAAGACAAGTGATAGAGAGATTAATTAAGTCTATAAAATCTCCTTTTTATATGATATAATTTAGTCATGGGAAGGGATCCCATTCCATTGAAGGTCTTACCCACGCTAGAAGGTTGGGCTTTATGTAGAATGTGATGCCACAGAATGCTAAAGGATTGACCTGAGTTCTTACTGAGGTAATCATTTGCTCTGTCCTATCATGGCTCTTGAAATTTTGAAGTATTGTGCTTTTACTGGAAGAGGAAAGCCCTTTATTTTTTGCCTAATTTTTTGTTATGTAATTCCATAAAATTGTACATGCATTTGTTCCTAGTCCAGATAGGGTGGACTGTTCTCTTTTGTCATATCAGATAAGGATAATTGCTTTTGGTTGGTTAAACTATGGCTTTTATCCATTTCATGTCTAACCTTTAGAGGAAGATCATTCCTCTTCTAAGATGCGTGGACCAAACCACATTTTGAAATGCTACTTTATTTAGGAGCAAATCTGTTAGAAATAAAAATTTAGCTGTTTTGTTTCAGTAAACAGAATTCTGTTCTGGTTTCCTAAAAAAATGTGTTCATAAATAGCATCTGTTTCTATGTAAATATAGAATTGTTAATTATTTTCTGCTTTTGTTGCTAAAATCGATGGTAGAATATTTCTGAGTCATGCCTATTTTTGAATATTTTTGCTCTATTAAACTATTTTCCAATCTAAGAAGAGGGTATCTTTTCAGGGGAGGGCTCTCCCACTGTTGTTCATTTTCCATAGATCTGTGGTCATTTCCAGCTCTTGGCCACTTTTTCTTATCATTCTCTAAGCACGATTCAGGATTCAGTGCCACTTGTGTTATACCAAGAAGGCAATTTTATATGATGTCCTAAGTATTATTTAAAAATTGCACAATTTAAGCCAGGCTTGATGGCTTAAACTTATAATCCCAGTGCTTGGGAAACTGAGGCAAGAAGAATAACAGTTGTAGGCCCACTTGAGTTACATAAGACCCTGTCTCAAACAAACAAAACTACATGGTTTTTAAAAATGTGCCACGTTAGCTAAAATGTATATAATGTATATACAATGTCATCCCATTAAAATGTGGCTTCATTTATTTGTTTATGAATTCATTTATTTGACTGTTCTGGCATTTAGTTTACATGAAATTAATACTGACGCTTGACATAATGGTTTTGAAATTATGAGCTACTTACAGCATCAATTCTTTGTAGCACAGTCTTTTGTATATGTATGTATTCATACATTATTCTGTATCTCTCTTTGTGCTTGACCTCAAGGAATTTAAATATAATTTCAAATTAATATTCTTGTCTCTCTCTATCCATAGACACAGGTAGTCCTCACTCCTCTGGATTGCTAAAAACATTTCTTGTAGGGTTGTTGGCTGTGTCTGCTCCATCACTGGGCACAGCCGCTTGGGGAGGCAGAAAGCAAGGGGAGTTTGGCTTTGCCTATCCTACACCCCCGCTGCTGGGCTGTAGGGAAGCATCTAGGCACCACTCCCAGGGTTGGAGAGCACAGTCTTAGGTGTGGGAAAGCCGGAGCTGGCTCTAGGATCCCTGGTCCTGTGATGAGGCTTGGGACCATGGGGTTCTCAGACTCTTGGACATCCAGTCACTGCTGTGAGTCACAGAAGAGCAGAGGAGTCGGCCCGCAGGCTGGGGACAGCATCTAGCCTGGGGCTGGGTGGAAAAGGGGAGTTTCTGCTTGTCCCAGCAGGAATGATTGCCCTTAGCTTGATGGCTACAGGTTGTGGCTGGGAGGGCAGAGAGGCCTTCTATGAGAGATTAGGCTGCAGCTCTGTAGGTGAAGTCCTTCTCATGGCTCCCCAGGTGGATCTTGGTGAAAATAGCCAGTCCTTGGTTCTAAACAGTTTATTGTCATGGTGGAACGGGGTGTGTCTGAGATTAAATACCTTTTGCAGGGAGGAATGTCTGGGAAGGAAGCTTATTGACTAAACCCTCCAGGCCTCTAGGTACCTCATTAGGATGGAGAACTCTGTCTTGAGCCTACTTGACCAGAGGTCAGGTCTGTTATGTAGGAAGCATGGCATGTGTTTCAAGTCAGGAGTCTGGCAGGGAGCTGGGAGTCACCTACGCCTCAGGTGTGTGTCTACTGAGTCTCTGGGTCTCGACCTGCTCTACCTTATCAAACTTCCTGGCATGGTTTTATATCCCACAATTTCTTAGGCAGGGCATGGGAGGGAGAGACAGAGAAAAGCTGGGGAGGGAAGATTTGTAGCTCAGCCAGTTATTGTGTTCATTGTCCATTTCCAGTCTTTCTTCAACCTATTCTAATCAAAATGACATTTCACCTTTAGTTAAGGGACCCGTGATGATAGATGTAAGATGACAAAATAATGTCCTATTCTTAAATGTGACTAAATTGTGCTTTTTTCGCAAGACCAGGTGCCTTAACTATCTCATCTGGCCATCATAGTTTCTTTTTTTACTCTTTTTACATTCTCACATAAAAATCTGATAACATTAATAGCTTCCTATTGAATAAGAATATACTATAGCTATTATAGCCGTAGAAGGTAAATTTTGTCACTTCTTGTTGCAAGGAGAAGAATGAGACAAAGTTCCTTGCACAGTGGTCACTTTGGAGGGCCTTGCCTTTTGTTTCTGTTCATGAAGGAGTGATGCTAGCTACAGAGTTGAAACCTGAAAACGTGGGTCTGAGGGAGGTAAGTTGGGAAAGTCCAAGAGGGATGTGTGTGTTGAACAACAGTGGGTCAGTTCATTAGTTCATTAAATGCTCATTAATGCAGACATAGGAACACATGGCTAAAGATTATTATAACTTTCATGGCTTCTACCATTCTGAACCATAGAAAACTGATATTGTCTTCCTATTTGAATCAGTAAAAAAGCTGAATACAGGTACTGAGAAAATAGTCAAGAGGATCCTTTGCATTATTGCAAGTACATTCATGAGTATCCACACAGTCAGTCCAGAAATGGGTGGGAATTGTGAAGGAATTTTCATTGGTATGCACACCACTTCAAAGTACAAGGGACCCCAGGGAAAAATCATTTCCATCTTTAGTATCAAAGATACTTCTTTTCATCTATTTTTATGAATGTACATTATGTAACTCACAATACAGTTCTTTTTATTGCTACAGTATGGTATTAATTAAAACCAAAGAGAAATGCCTTCTTATTAACTAAGAAAGCTAAACAATATGCCATTTATTAAAATGTAAATACCTCGATGTTTTTCAATATACTCATATTATTGCCTGTTACTACTCTCAAATATCACACTATAGTTTCATTCTTAGTAACCTGTGGGAAATTCCACTATTTGAAGAAAGATTTGAAATCAGCTTAGCATTCTTTCCCCCCTTTGGCTAATAGGTACTGCATTTGCAGATCCCCTGTGATTTTATGATGAGGATGGCTTTATTATTATTATTATTATTATTATTTCATTTTGATCTCTTTGAGGTAGTCTGGGCTCTGTAGCGCAGGTTGGTGTTAGACTCACAATCTCAGGTCTTCTGAAATGTTGGGATTCCTGGCTTGTGCCATGTTCTACTGATAGTGGCTCTTTAGAATGCCAATGATCCAGCATGTGGTCTGTTCTGTTCTATATTCTTATCATTCCAACAAGACACAGGTGAATATTTATGTGTGTTTTCCACAAAAATCTTCCCAGAGCTGGAGACTTATTTTATCCTTTTACAGCGGAGCTGCTCAAAGTAGTTCTCTTTGATACTCCTACCTACCTACTGCTCTCGGGTTATTGTGTCTGTAGGTTAGCCTCCATGCCATGAAAACTGTACATATTAAAATACACAATGTAATATATGTATCATAATATTATTTTAATTGCTATTTAATAAATAAAATGTCTACTGTTATGAATCATAGTGTGAACACCTAATATGCAGGGTATCTGACATTTGACCCCTGTGAAAGGGTCATTTGACCCCCAACAGAGCCACGACCCACAGGTTGAAGATCACAGTTTTATTCCCTTTACTCAGCACTCCTCATTCTTTTCCCCTAGCCCCACTGCCACATTTTAGATTCCACACATAAGTGAGACCGTTTGGTGTTTGCCTTTCTATGCAACTTTATCTCATTTAGCATCTTGTGCTCAGATTTCTCCATTTGCGTAGATGACGAAGCAGTTGTTTTCTTTCTTCAGGCTCATCGGTCTGAATGGTGTTCTATCTTATATACACACCACTCCATCCTTTTCCATTCATCTTTGCTGAGTGCTTAGTTGGCTTGTGTTTCTCGGCTGTTGTCAGTGATGTCACATCACGGTCGAGTGCAGGTATTTTTGTTTGCTGATTTAATTTCTTTTGTACATATTCATAGAAGTGAGATTGCTAGATCCTGTGGTAATTCTACCTTTAATTTTCTGAGGAACCTTCATAGAACAGCCATACTAACTTCCATTCCTGTTAACTGCAGATGTGCCCTTTTCTTTGAGTCCTCTCTACTCTTACAATATCTTATCTTTTATAACAACCTTTCTGATAGATGTCTGCTGCTCTTGCCTTGTGGCTTTAAGTTGCATTTTCTGATGATTAATTATGTTGAGTACCCTTTCATATAGCTCAAGGATGCTTGGATACCTTTTTAGGAAAACTGTTTATTTAGGTCTTCTGCTTACTCTGAAATGAGGTTATTTGTCTTAATTGTTACTGAGTTCCTTATACACTTGGAATTGGTATTATCCTCTTGCCTTATCAAATGTGTGGTTTGCCAATGTTTCTCCCTTTCTGTAGGGTGTCTCTTTACTGATTATTTCTTTTGCTGTGCAGAAACATTTGTAAATTTTTTACTTCTGCTGCCTATGCTTTTGGCATTATGTTCAAATAACACATTGCTCAGCCCACTGTCAAGAAGCTTCTAGAAGTTTTAAAGTTTCAGATACTTTGACTTTCATGTCCCCAGACTCTCATTCATTTGAACTGCTCGTTGCATGTGTGTAACATGACTCCATTTTTTCTTAAGCACGCTACCTGACATCATTGCGGTTAGGTTATTTTGGAAGTACTTTCCCCTTCAATGGCCTTTCATGTTTGTTGGCAATCTTGATATAGGACAAAACTCTCAGCAGTTTAAACATCCTGTTTGCATTTAATACAGGAGTCTGCTTCAAAGCTTGGGCTTGAGAATTGGACTTATCTGGGAATGAATCTTGACTTTGCACTTGACCTTAAGACAGCTGTTTCCTTACGTATTAATGCAGATCATTTTGTGCCTACCTTATTATTTGATGCCTATTTCTGTGACATGCTGATGGATTTAAAGGGTTTGGCACAACAAAGCAAGACACAGCAGCAACCTGGCTTAGTAACCCCTTTGCAAACACTAGCTGTTAATATTATTTTTTCAGTTTGAATAGATGCTGCTGGGAAAGCTTGTCTCTTCTTTGCCTCTGGAGTCACTCGTTCCTTTTCCTGTCCAACTCTGTTATTATTATTCCTTTCATCTGAAATGCCCTTTTCTGCCTTTCTCCACCCCATAGACATTGTATCTATCTTAATGCAATTAAAACTTCTTCCTTCATGAACCTGGCTTTCTTTCATTAGATGTCTTTTCTTTTGCTGGCTTCCAGGTGCCTGCTGTCGGTTTCATTTATCCTGGCTCACAATAATACACCACACCAGGCTGTATTCTTTGTGTTCTCCTGTTTCCTTACTGTGACTCAGAGTCAGCTGCCCTTTACTTTCTCAGGTCCTCCTAAGAATGGAGCATACAGGCATCATTTTGGATTTTGTTTTATGTTTCTTAGAAAAACAATTTTGGGTTATTTACCTTGAATAACATGTATTTGATAATATGGAATATGCTACTAAAGGTAATTTTTATAAGAATATAAAACATGTCCATATGTATATCAAATATGTATCACATACAAATTTAACATTCCCTTCTTTGTTTCATGTTCTTGAATAGTACTTATTAAAATATTCAGTAATTACATAAAATGCAGGACATTGTTTAAACAAATAGACCAAATAAGTAAATTAAATATATACTTCTTAGTAAGATTATGTATCTTACATATGAGAAAATATTTTTAAGATAAAAGATCAAATTAGGAATAAAAGAGAAGTAAAATATAAAATGGAAGTATCCTGGATGCCTCACATGCCTGGATTTCTTGCCTGCCTGTGTGTCCTTGAGTCTTGTCTTGTTTCAAGACTCTAATCAATTTGAGAGAATAAGGGGATTCCTTCACTGGACCAAACAGAAAATTTGTAACAATTTTGTGTAAGATCTTGCTTGGCTTTGTTTGTTGTAGAAATGGAAAGCATTTTATTCTATAAAATAGGTGAATACTCCAGAGTGCTAGGCAGAGAAGGCCCCTGTGTTTCATTTGATTGTGTGAGATATGTAGCCCGGGCTGCTCTCTGAAAAGGAGGAAAAGGTCTCAGATATCATTGCTATCAAGGTGGTTACTAAGTTTAGAAATATGGGAGCATAGTCCAGGGTCAAATAACATGCTTCATGCATAACCTCGAT
The DNA here is from genome assembly GCA_036184795.1 of Tokudaia tokunoshimensis. NCBI lineage: Eukaryota > Metazoa > Chordata > Mammalia > Rodentia > Muridae > Tokudaia > Tokudaia tokunoshimensis. The sequence continues at coordinate 20,043,836 of BTHU01000002.1, forward strand.
GACCTTCCTCTCCGTTCTGTGATTCTCTTTTCTCTCTGTCTACTGATGTACAATGATGACATTTATTGTCATGTTTGAAGGGGAACTATATAGTTTGTTCATATACCAAATCAGCAAAGATTTTTAATTTTTTAATTGTCAAATCTGATTTTAATTTTCATCTTAATTTTAGGAACCACTTCTTCATTGAGCAAATTGTCATCAAGATTTTCTTTTCCTTCCTTAAGTTTTATGTAAATAATTGATATTTAACCTACATACAATAGAAACACACATACACATACATACACACAGAGACAGAGTCTGAGAGAAAGAAAGAGAGAGACGGAAAGGAAGGTTAGAAGGAGAAAGGGAGAGGGAGGAGGGAAGAGAGAGAGAGAGAGAGAGAGAGAGAGAGAGAGAGAGAGAGAGAGAGAGAGAAGTTTAGCTTTATGATTTCAAATGACCTGCCAGTTGTTCTTGCAAGAGGCCTTTTCCTGAGGATTCTCTGTCACACATCTGCTCTTGGGAATTTTTTTTAAATTACTTTTATTTTTTTACAGTCCAGTTATTACCCCCCTTTTGGTCTACATTCCTACAGTTCCTCATCCCATTCCTCTTCCCCCATCTCCAAGAAGATGCCTCTCTATCTTCCCACCAGACCTCCCTAATCCCTGGGCCTCAAGTCTCTCGAGGGTTAGGTGTGTCTTCTCTCACTAAGGCCAGATCAGGCAGTCCTCTGCTATATATGTGTTTGTGGTGACTTCAGATCAGCTAGTGCATGCTTCCTGGTTGGTGGCTCAGTGTCTGAGAGATCTCCAGGGTCCAGGTTAGCTGAGACTTCTGGTCTTCCTATGGGGTCACTCTCCTCCTCAGCTTCTTCCAACCTTTCCCTAATTCAACCACAGAGGACATCTATTAGTTGTGTGTCAGTATCTGCATCTGTCTCAGTCAACTGTTTGTTGGGCACCTTGGATGACAGCCATGCTAGGTTCTTGTCTGTAATCACACCATAGCATTAGTAATAGTGTCAGGCCTTAGAACCTCCTCTTGAAATGGATCTCAATTTGGGCCTGTCACTGGACCTCCTTTCCCTCAGTCTCTTCTCCATTTTGTCTCTGTAGTTCTTTTAGACAGGAACAATTCTTGGTCAGAGTTTTTGACTGTGGGATGGCAATCCCATCCCTCCATTTGATGCCCTGCTTTTCTACTGGAGGTGGACTCTACAAGTTCCCTCTCCCCACTGTTGGACATTTCATCTAAGTTCCCTCTCTTTGAGTCCTGAGATTCTCTCACCTCCAAGGTCTCTGGTACATTTTAGAGGGTCCCCCAACCTCCCACTCTCTGAGGTTGCATATTTCCATTCATAGTCAATAGGACAACTTGGCAACCTACAGAATGGGAAAAAAATTTCACTAACCTCACATCCGACAGAGGCCTAATATCCAAAATATATAAAGAACTCAAGAAACTAACTTCCAAAAAACCAAATAACCCAATTAAAAAATGAGGTATAGAGCTAAACAGAGAATTCGCCACAGTGGAATCTTGAGTGACTGAGAAGCTCTTAAAGAAATGTTCAGTGACCTTAGTGATCAGGGAAATGCAAATCAAAACAATCCTTGGATTCCACCTTACACCAATCAGAATGGCTAAGATCAAAACTTCAGGTGACAACACATGTTGGTGAGGATGTAGAGAAAGAGGAACATTCCTTCATTACTGGTGGGATTGCATGCAGGTACAACCACTCTGGAAATCAGTCTGGCAGTTCCTCAGAAAATCTGAAATAAATCTACCTGAAGACCCAGCTATACCACTCTTGGGCATATACCCAAAAGATGCCCATGCCCCTCATGCCATAGGGAAATGGGCTCCACTATTTTTATAGTGGCCTTATCTGTGATAGCCTGAAGCTGGAAACAACCCAGATATCCCTCAAATGCAGAATGGATACAGAAAATATGGTTCATTTACACAACGGAATACTACTCTGTAGCTGTCCAGCAACCATGGATGAACTGGGTTTCCTGAAATGGGGTTGGAAATGAAAAAGGACAGGGGGTGTGGTGTGGTGAGAGAAGGATGAAGCCAAGACAAAGGTTTCTGATCAAGGCTCAATGTTTAATAGTCAGCACTTCATTTATATAAGGAAAACCCACAGACCCCATCCTTTGTTTCAGCTAGATAAAGCTGCAAAGCAAGCTCATTGGGCAGTCTACTCCTATAGGAGATTGACTCTACCTGGGATGTTAAGGTCCAACTGCGGCAAATACTTAAGGTCTATTTAGCCTGCTCCAGGCTGGAGGAAGGGCACAATCCCCCCGCCCCCTTATCTTTAAAGATGAGCTGAATAGGGACACAAGATTTACTTGTTTTCCATAATCCTGTCTAGGGTAAAGAGTGACTAGGCGGCCGTGCCTGTCTTAGGTCTGTGTCTATATTGTTCCTTTGTACCTGTCATGGACAGAAAACATAGCTTTTGGATGTATGTGTCTGGTTTAGGTTGATAGGAGTTCAAGAACACACTTACCCATCCCTGGCCACAGACCTTCAAAAGCACACTCTTTCCCTTTCAGACCAAAGCCACGAAGGACATAATGAATATGCATTCAGTGCATTTCTTCATAGGGAAGAATAACTGCCATGGTGAATAGCTGAGCTTGCTGAAAGCGATCCTATGTGAAGGCAACCAATCTGTTTAAGATACAGGGTCCAAAAGTTAAAAGCAACGAGATTATAGTTAGCAATTAAAGTTGTCTGCAGGGATGTCCCAGGTATTTAATTCAGCTCTAATTGGCAAAGATCAAACACAAATTCTGGCCACCAGGTATATGGGGGTGGCTATACACATCTTATATATTTAGACCAAACAAAACTGTCTTATCCTTTCTAGGTGTAATTTCAAGAGAAAAAGTACCTTGTCACTTGCCGAACCCAATAACCACAATTGCAGAGATTTCAGCCCCTAGCAGGGCTTCTCCAGCTGTGTTCGACTCCCAGCTACAGTGCAGGGTAACATCAGTTTCTGCTGTGCAAATTGAGACTGCCTTATAAACAAGTTAAACAAAATCAAGGAATGGATAGCCAGCAGTTAAAGTTTTAACCATTTTTTCTTTTCAACATGAAACATAGAACAATAGTCATTCAAACAACGAAACAAAAACAGACCTAAATGGACACATGTGGACAGATTGGTGTACCAAGGACAGACAATGAAGAGGGAAGAGAACTTGAACCTGGTCTCCAGTAGGAGCCAGAGAGGAAGCAGGATGTCTCCTGATTTCTTCCTGTCCCTAGGAGAGCTCTGAAATAGTTTATATCAATTTTTTTGCTAATGTGTCTCGAACAGGGGACAACTGCTTTTCTAAAACCTATTCTCTCTCTTTCTCATGTCATTTGTATATTTACCATTACTACTTCTGGGAACCATGCACAGTGTAAATCTACTTGAACTAAGAATTTTCTAACATCTGTTTTTTTCAACCCTGCTCCTCTCGCCTGTTGCAGCTCTTGACTGTGGACAAATGCCGATATAGAATTCCCCTGTTCCATTGTGCTGCCACCTCCTAGGTGAGATCGGTGTCAGGTTGATACTGTCTTGGCCTAACCTGTATCCTTTCTTTATGCACCTCTTGCAACAACAGCCTCCAACAAATAAAATTTATGGCTAGCACTAGCATTACTGCTGTTCGTTGCTTACTACCTTGCAGGATACTGTTACTTTTCTTCCATTTTCTGTGGAGCTCCACCCAAGACAGCATTTCTCAGTGGTCCTCTCCCCGCACCCCCATTTTCAGGCCTCACATTCGGGCACCACTCAGCTATTAAGAACGAGGACATCATGAGTTTTGCAGACAAATGGATGGAACTAGAAAATATCATCCTGAGTGAGGTAACTCAGACCCAAAAGGACTGAATACCCAGGATACAAACCACAGAACTCAAGAAGGCTAACAAACGAAAGGGCCCAGGTGAGGATGCTTCAGTCCCACTTGGGAAGGAGAAGAAAGCAATCATGGGGAGCAGAGGGAGGGAGAAATCTGAATGGGAGATGGGAGGGGGAGGGGAAAAGGGGAATATTTAACTACTGAATGGCTCAGTTCTCCCACCTACAAGTTAGGGAGATGACTATTATTCAAACTGAAGTCTATGCAGAGTAAGTCATTTGTCCAAAGTCTAGCATCTTACCTTATCTGGAGTAGAACTCTTTAATATGCACTCTTCCATATGCCATTTTGCTAGCTGTCATCTAGGATGGACAAAAATTCATCTGTCTTAACTGTGACCATAGGGAAATCTAAGATTAGACTATTTATCATGGCCTAGGAATCTACCTACAGGAAAAACTTCAGAGGATTCAAAACATTTAGATAAACGTTCCTTTGATTCTTTGTAATCTCTGATTCCCACATACATTTAATTTAATTTCATTGGAGATTTTAAAATGTAGAATCTTTGTTACTTCATAAAATTTTGAACTTTTGGGTATATCTGTGTATAATATTTATAGATTATTTCTTCTTTATGCTTACTAGGCAAGGATAATGCTTATGTTTTATTAAGCTATTTCCCTCAAATACCTAATTAATTTGATAGTGAAATCTAAAATTCAAATAGTAACTAGAGAGAGCCTAAAAAAGAATGTCAGACATGTAGATGTGGTTTGTTTTTTAATCCAAAGTTAGTCTATGCATTAGTTTGTTTCAAGATTTATTTTTATTTTTGTTTCAAGATTTCTGTTTATTTCGAAATAGCTAAGCATGGAGCCTCACCATTTTTCATTGACTTCTAGATGAAAACATATTTAGAAATTTAAGGCTCAAAGACCTTGATGAGAGGTAACATTTTTCTTTTGCTGGGTTGGTGGCTGTATTTTGATAAAGAAGAACACAGTGACTTATCAGATTATTGTGAAAAGAGTTTTCAGTACGAAGGCCATAGATAGCTCATATGTGTGGGATGCAGACATTCACAGTTGATGTGTATATAACACACTCTTTTACCCAGGCTAATCTCCATGTGAAGACAGTTTAATAATCTTCCACAAGAAAATTTACCCAGATTGTTTTCAGGCATAATTTTGTAATATCCAAGGAAACAGGAGAATAAAGCACATTTCACCTTTATACCTGTGATTTTAAAGAAAAGCGATAGTCTTCGAATACCCAGGCTTACTCAGGACAACTTGTTGTGTCACTGTTCTTTATACTTTTCACCATTTATTGCATATTTAAGACAATTAAGTCATGATTATAAGATTTCTTTTAGCAACTTTTTCAAATGCTTGGCCAGACAAGTGAGTTGTTCCTACAGTGTAGTCATGGTACATGGCACTGAATTTGCTGTAACAGCTCGCCCTGCTCATTACATATGGGCAGATTTGCTGTCAACTGTGTTGTAGGCTAACACAATTCAGATACATTTGTGTTTTAGAAACTGCCAAAAGCACACGGAACCATCTTTGTAATGGAAAATTAGCCCAATTATAGATAAGACATCTCAAATCTAAAATATGAAATGAAATGTGCCCCAAATTTGGAATATTTAAAGTACTGACCTGAGTCCAGTTGTGGAAAATTCCACATCACATTTCATGTTGTGGGTCATAAGAACTTAAAATTATTATATAAAATTGCCTTTGGACTTACACATTTGTCATATATGAGTAATGGATGAGTTTTGTATTTAGCCTTGAGTCCCATCCCTAAGATGTCTCATTAGATATTTGCAAATGGAAACATGTTATGTCCTCAGTGTTTCAGGTGAGATGCACAAGCAACCTATGTTATAAACCTTGGCAGCCATAGTGGCACCTTTTTACTCACGTGCCAATTCGGTTTTCTTTGAAGGAAATTCCAATAAAAACAGTTTATAAATGTTTTGAGTAACTGCAGTTATTAACTGGCTAAAATGGAGACAATCTCAAGATTAAAATGTGGAAATTAAAACTCAACTGACTTACTTAGTTTGACTATAATTGTTTTAAGAACATTTCGATTATTGTAATACTGGTCCTGTAAAGAGGAAGATATTTTAGCAGAGCCAAAATAAAATGACTTTTGTTCATCAAAAGTTATTATAAGCAGACTGATGTGTCCTGGAAATGGGGGTAAGCGATAGCTAGCTAATGGATCAGGCTGAGAGAGATGGCAAAGGTCACCTTTTAAGGACTACAGTCTTGAGAAAAATGGTCAGATGTCAGTGTTTGTTCTTTGGTGTCCAGTTCGTGCCTGTATTACCTAGATTTCCCAGGTTCTGACTTAATCCAGTAATATTTCAACAGAAAAATTACATGCTCTGCATAGACAAATGAAGATCTAACTTTATCTCTTGCTGGGTGTAATGACCCACACTCTATCCTAGTATTGGGGAGGCAGAGGCAGGTGGATAGATTCAAGGACAGCTCCTCCATTGTTTGGCTGTGGGTGTCTGCACCTGTCTGAGTCAGCTGCTGAGTGATGTCTCTCAGAGGACAGCCATACTAGACTCCTGTCTGCGAGCATAACAGTAATCATTAATAGTGTCAAGGATTGGTGCTTGCCCATGGGATGGTCGTAAGTTGGACTGGCTATTATATGGCTTTATGGCTAATAGCCACTTCTAAGTGAGTACACACTATGCCTGTCCTTTTGGGTCTGGGTTACCTCACTCAGGATATTATTCTCAAGTTGCATCCATTTGCCTGCAAAATTCATGATGGTTTTGTTTTTAACAGCTGAATAGTATTTGATTGTATAGGTGTACCACATTTTCTTCATCCATTCTTCAGGTGAGGAAATCTAGACTGTTTCTAGTTTCTGGCTATTTTGAGAAAAGCTGCTATGAGCATTGTTGAGCAAGCATCTTTGTGGGATAGTGGACCATCTTTTGGGTATATGCCCAGGAGTGATATAACTGGGTCTGGAAGGTTTTTGATAACTTGGTTTTTGTTCGTTTGTTTGTTTTGTTGTTGTTATTTAACTCAGAAACCTATCTACTTCAAAGCAGCGCCAGTGTATTGAATCCTTGCATGTTGCATATAACTTTGGTTGGTACATTATAGTGGCAGGAAGGATATATCCAGTTACAGAAATAGATAAAATACAGAAGCTGTACTAAGAATGAACAGTCGTAACTCACTTAACAGGGTAGAAAGCTGATTCAAGTAGAGTCTAGGAAATGTTTGAGAATCCGAGGCGCCAAATACCTTAAAAAAACAAGAAAGAAAAGAAAAGAAAAGGCTATGTTGTATAACTGAAGATTATTTAATTTTAAAAAGATACTGAGCTCTAAATATAAAATGACAAATTAACTGTCATCATTTTGTTTTATATCTGTGAGGGTGTGAGAGAAGAGGAAGTGTTTATACTTCTCTTTTGGATTAACAATTGTTCATGGTTTACAGCCAGTAGAGTTGTCTGCTTAGATGCTATTAATAGGATTGCAGATAATTAATGACACTAAAGAAGACTTACAGGTTTCTTAGAGGTTCCGCATGTTTAGAGGGCTGTCTGGATTCTGTACAGGAGAATGCTGTGGGAAGTCATTTCACAGAGTCCATTCTGTGCCATGGATAGCATTTGCTCCTCTGTTGTTTTAAGGCAAAGGACTTTTATTGTAGTTTGCCAGAAGCTGGAAGGCTGTGCAGTGTGCCAGGGCTAATTTTTGGAATTTTGGTAGTTAGAGACAAAGCAGACTTGAAAAGCATAAAGCTTATAGCTTAGAAGTAAAAAAAATCTCAGAAAGAGTTCTGAATCCATAGAGTACAGAAGATGTATGGTGTAGCACTAGAGTTTGAAATTTTTCATTTTTTAGATAGGGTCAAACTCTGTAGCCCAGACTGATCTTTAGTTTCATGGTATTCTCCTGTCTCAGCCTCCCAAGTGCCGGGACTGTAGCATGAGCCACCAGGGCTGGATGTAGAGTTTGTGTTTTTGTAAGAAGCAGCAGCAGTCAGGAGTCCAGCCTTTGCTAAGCCCCAGTAATCAGAGAAATGTCAATTATCCCGGCAGAAGCAGGTTTCATCCTGGGGAACAGCCATCACCTCCGGCTTGGGGAATAGCCAGCTGAGGGCAGGAAGTGTATCAAGGCTGAAGTAGATCTTAAACCCAGTCTGGGTATCTGAATGTTGGAACTATACTATCCAGACACACAGAAAGCTCTCATTTTGAGCTAAGTGGCCATATCTTGTGTATAGACACTGACATTTTTGACTTTTCCAATGAAATTTCAGTCTTCTCTCAAGAGACCTGTCCATGTACATCCATAATGTTTTACTTATAGCTTTTAAGCAGTTTGCTATTGGCTTCTGTCTTAGTTAGGGTTACTATTGATGTGATGAAATACCATGTCCAAAGCATCTTGGGAAGCAAAGGGATTATTTGACTTACACTTCCACAATGTAGGCCGTCACTGAAGGAAGTCAGGACAGGACCTGAAGCAGGGCAGGAACCTGGAGCTAAAGAAGAGGTCATGGAGGGATGCTGCTTACTGACTTGTTCCTCCTGGCTTGCTCAGCCTGCTTTCTTCTAGAACCCAGGACCACCAGCCCAGGGATGGCACCACCCACAATGCACTGGGCTTTCCCCATTGATCACTAATTTTAAAAAATGCCTCATAGCTGGATCTTATGGAGGATTTTTCTCGACTGAGATTCCTTTCTTTAAGATAACTAGCTATGACAGAGACCAAGGAGTGCCAGACATTTGAGGATACCATCTGTGGGACCTTGATGAAACGTGTTGGCCATGCCTGCCTGCAGCCACACTCTCCCCGCCTACTGGTTACCTGACCACCCAACTCACTATAAATAACACCCCTCAGCGCATTCTCTCTCTCTCTCTCTCTCTCTCTCTCTCCTGCTTATTCTCCCCCGGCCCTCTTCTTTGTCTATCTCTCTGTCTCTCCATTTTATCCCCTTTCCACGTGGTCATGGCTTTTCAGGGCCAGCCTGGGCTGAACACCTTGTCTCAACATGTCTGTAAAACTGAGTTCTCAGAAAGTACAGCAGTGAAGCATTCAGGAAATTAATCCGATTAAGTATGATTTCTGGACAGCATGGGAAACTGAACCAGAGAGGGGAGGGGGGAGTTTTCGGTGGCGAGAACCCAAGCAAGATTGCCAGGACTGTGAGGAAGAGAAAGTTCATGATGACAGCTGACCAGCAGCTTACAGCAAGCCCAGAGTGCAGTGAACCCAGATGCTGGCAGTAGTATGCATACTAACTGAAAGTGGGTTTGATGGATCACCTGCATTTTCTCGTACTGAATGCTTACTGTTTTACACAGAAGTCTGAGGTTGTTTGTTGATGTGTGGCTCAATGTATGTCCTGAGAAAAGAAAATTACAGGAAGAAAAAGTCATCTTGTCTTTGGGTTTAATGATCGTGAGAGTGACCTCTGAAGTCAGGTCATTCAGTCCAATCCTGTCTGCATTTCTTGCCCTGCATGTCCCCACTAAGACGCTTGCTCTCTGAGCTTCACTGTTTTGTCCCTGTGGAAACACAAGACCCCCTTAACAAGAGGCCTGTGTGTATTACACGAGTTAACAAACACAAGGCTGTTAGATCAGTGTTTAAACAGTAATAATAGCACCGGGGGGGGGGAGATCAAAGTAAGCGTCCCTTAAAAATAAATGGAAGTATTCAGAAGAAACTTTATGCTAACAAAACCAAAAAATATAATATATATAATAAATAGTATGATCTATAATAATGACCATTTAAATGTGAAACTTTTAACTGCTTGGTGTCATTTCTTTTCTTATTTTCCTCCTTTGAGTTATTTTTGTTGTTGTTGTTTTGTGATAGGGTTAACCCAGACTGGCTCTGAAACTTACCATGTGACTCAGGGTAGCCTGGAACTCAGAAAAATCTTTCTACCTGAACCTTAGGGGTCCTGGGCTTCAGGTGTATGCTACTGCATCTGAAACATCTATTTATATAATTCTAGTTTTTGATACTAGGAACCTTTTCCTTTTTCGTATGAGTTTTAAAATTTATTTTATTATTTTATGTGTATGAGTGTTTTGCCTGAATGCCTGATGACAAGAAGGCAGAAGAGAATGTTGGATGCCCTAGAATTGGATTTACCAGTGGTTTTGAGCGACCATGGATGCTGGGAATTGAATTCATGTTCTCTGAAAGAGCAGCAAGTGATCTTAACTATTGAGCTAACTCTCTAGCCCCTAGTACGAGTTTTTATTTAGTCGTTTCTTGTTGATTGTTATTTCCTGCCAAATGGATGGAAATAGTTTACCAAATAACATTGGAATTACGGTACTGTGAAATTAAAATTCTGGTTTTCTTATTATAACTTTAATATGAGTTCAATATGAAAGATTTGGAAACTCTGCAGACATAGAACAAATGAAATTTGTAAATCAGTAATTTTACTACCCAGGGAAAACTCCTACTAGCATTTCATTGTTTGCTGCTTTTTTTCTTCATGTATACATACATTTTCTCTCTTTTACAACGTGATACTTTCTTTAAGGAGATGCTACAAGACTATGTTATTAAAGACAGTGTTTCATACAGCCAACTGGCTTCAGACTTAAAGATGGCCTTGCCCTCCTGTCCATCCTGCTTTTCAGGTGAGAGGATAATGGTGGCCTCCCACCAGGTGTGGCTAAACATCCTTTACTGTCTTATATGGCACATTAGTGGCAGAAGTATGATTATAAGTGTTGTCATTATTCCTAATTTGAGACAGCATCTTGGTATGCCTGTACTTAATACATAGTCAGGTCTGGCTTCACAATCACTATAGTTGCTGTGCTTAGATTCCTGAAGCTACTATTCTTGGGGAATTGTACGTTTTGTATCTTATTTAATTTCCTGTCTGCTTTTTTCAGCCTTCCTCTATGATGTTATATTGTTAGTCTTTATAGCTAAGCATCTATATACATTTGCAATTATTTCTTTTATTTTTATTTTTATTTTATTTTCTAAGTTTTTTTTTTTACATTCAAAATCATTTCCCCTTTCCCGTTTCCTCCCTCCCCGAAAGTCCCATAAGCCCCCTTCCCTCCCTCTTTTCCCCATTCAACCCCCTCTTGCTTCTCTGTCCTGGCATTCCCCTACATCCAGTCTTTCCAGGACCAGGGGTCTCTCCTTCCATCTTCTTGGAAATCTATTGATATGCGAATTATGTTTAGGGTATTTTGAGCTACTGGGTTAATATCCCCTTATCAGTGACTGCATACCATGTGTGTCCTTTTGTGATTGGGTTACCTCACTAAGGATGATATTTTCAAGTTCTGACCATTTGCCTAGGAATTTCGTGAATTCATTGTTTTTAATTGCAGAGTAGTATTCCATTGTGTAAATATACCACATCTTCTAAATCCATTCCTCCGTTGAGGGACATCTGGGTTCTTTCCAGCTTCTGGCTATTAAAAATAAGGCTGCTATGAACATAGTGGAGCATGTGTCCTTATTGCATGCAGGGAAAGCCTCTGGGTATATGCCCAGGAGTGGTATAGCCGGATCCTCCGGGAGTGTCATGCCCAGTTTTCTGAGGAACCTCCAGACTGCTTTCCAGAGTGGTTGTACCAGCTTGCAATCCTACCAGCAGTGGAGGAGTGTTCCTCTTTCTCCACATCCTCGCCAACAACTGCTGTCTCCTGTGTTTTTGATCTTAGCCATCCTGACTGGTGTGAGATGGAATCTCAGGGTTGTTTTGATTTGCATTTCCCTAATGACTAAGAATGATGAACATCTCTTTAGGTGCTTCTCAGCCATTAGATATTCTTCAGGTGAGAACTCTTTGTATAGCTCTGTACCCCATTTTTTAATAGGGTTACTTGCCTCTCTGGAGTTTAACTTCTTGAGTTCTTTGTATATATTGGATATTAGCCCTCTGTCGGATGTAGGGTTGATAAAGATCATTTCCCAGTTAGTTGATTGCCGCTTTGTCTTTTTGACAGTGTCTTTTGCCTTGCAAAAACTTTGTAATTTAATGAGGTCCCATTTGTCAATTCTTGATCTTAGAGCATAAGCTATTGGAGTTCTATTCAGGAAATTCTCCCCTGTGCCCATATGTTCAAGGTTCTTCCCTAGTTTCCTTTCTATTAGTTTCAGTGTGTCTGGTTTTATGTGGAGGTCCTTGATCCACTTGGAATTGAGCTTAGTGCAAGGAGATAAGAATGGGTCAATTTGCATTCTTCTGCATGTTGACCTCCAGTTGAGGCAGTACCATTTGTTGAAAAGGCTATCTTTTTTCCACTGGATGGTTTTAGCTCCTTTGTCAAAGATCAAGTGACCATAGGAGTGTGGATTCATTTCTGGGTCTCCAATTCTGTTCCATTGATCTACATGCCTATCACTGTACCAATACCATGCGGTTTTTAACACTATTGCTCTGTAGTACAGCTTGAGGTCCGGGATACTGATTCCCCCAGAGGTTCTTTTACTCTTGAGAATAGTTTTAGCTATTCTGGGTTTTCTGTTATTCCAGATGAATTTTTGAATTGCTCTTTCTAACTCTATGAAGAATTGAGTTGGGATTTTGATGGGGATTGCATTGATTCTGTATATTGCTTTTGGCAAGATGGTCATTTTTACTATATTAATCCTGCCAATCCATGAGCATGGCAGATTTTTTTCCATTTTCTGAGGTCTTCTTCAATTTCTTTCTTCAGAGACTTGAAGTTCTTGTCATACAGATCTTTCACTTGTTTGGTTAGAGTCACACCAAGATACTTTATATTGTTTGTGGCTATCGTGAAGGGTATCATTTCTCTTACTTCTTTCTCAGTCTGCTTATCCTTTGAGTATAGGAAGGCCATTGACTTGCTTGAGTTGATTTTATATCCGGCCACTTTGCTGAAGTTGTTTATCAGCTGTAGGAGTTCTCTGGTGGAATTCTTTGGGTCGCTTAAGTATACTATCATATCGTCTGCAAATAGTGATAGTTTGACTTCTTCCTTTCCTGCAATTATTTCTTTAGGTGAAAAATCTTAGTAGTAGTATTGCTCACTTAAAAACTATTTGCTGTTGACCTGCCTACTAGTACAACTAAATGAAACTGATAGCAGATTAGGACTGAGTCCTCTACATAGCCACACACTAGGATTCAGTCCTTGCTTCTCCTAATTTTTTATTTCCTTAAAATTTTTATGTAAAAGTTTTTCATTTGTTTTTTATGAAGGGTATGAATGCCAAGCAAATTTTAGGGATTGCTTATGGTTATTGTATGTAAAGAAACATCCTGATCTGCTATTAATTTCATTTAGTTGTACTAGAAGGCCTGGAATAGACACAGGGTTAGTTTTCATCAGTCTGGGGAATGTCATATGCCAAGTGATGGACAGGAAGGTTTGCAAGGTAGTGAATGCTAAGGCTGAATTTCACCTGAACAAAGGCCTGAGGAATGATAGAATGGTAGTAAGCTTAGTGATTCAGAATTTCTATTACACTCAAAGTTTGAATTGGCATATTAAGAAAGCTAGACTAAGTGCTGGAAAGGATGCTCAGTAGTCAACAGCACTTGTTGCCCTTTTGGAGGATCTGGTTTCGCTTCCTATTATTCTCATGTTGGCTTGCATCCATCTGTAACTCCAGTTCTAGGGAATTGTCTATCCTCTTTTGGGCTTCTCAGGTACTAGGCATTCACATAGTGTACACACACACACACACACACACACACACACACACACACACACACACGTCAAATACTCACATGGCAAACAAGTTTAAAAACATGAAATAAAAATAAAGCTAGAATAAATGAAGGTGGTAAAAAAGTAGAGAGAGGATTAAAGCAGAGAATTCTGTAACTTACTATGGCTACGAGGGAATGATACCCAATTTCATTGGATGAGATTAAGTTGTTATAAAGCTAGAATTTGAAAGGAAAACTCTCCAGAAAGTAAAATTGGAGCAATAATGAACAGTGTGGTCATGAATCAAAACTGAAACTTTCAGAAAGTGAGGGAAAGTGACTGGAAACTAGAGATTACAAGATGCATGACAAGATAATCTGATATATGGAATTAAAAAAGAGGGTGCCTTTTAGTTGAATGAGGAGAAATTGCTTAACTGGAAGTGAGAAACAGACACAGTCTCCCTCTACCACCAACCCCCGATTAGAAAAGTTATATAGTCCCTACTCAAAAACTGTGGAATGCTACTTCTGAGAACAAGATGGTGAAGAAAATAGCAAAAATAGAAAAAAAAATTGGAGGTAAGGGATGGGTTTTGCGGATGTCCATATGTGAGTCCCAGAAGGCCTCATGACTGTAAGGCAGCTGAGTTGTGGGAGGAGACAAAGCCACATAGAGAATAGGGAGTTGGAGATGGGCGTGACTTGGGAGTCTGAGCTTCATAAGGTAACTGGCACAAACTGAAGTGAAGGGTCCGATTAGATTAGCTTTCGTGGTTCTGAAGGAGATGGAGGAGAGGAAGCTGCACGTGGTGGTGGTGCTCTCTTGCTGTGGATCATGCCAGGCTTGGGGTCCATACCTGATGTTCGCTTCTGTGGTCATGTAAAATTGGGGAGGTGAAGGCAAGCTGTGGGTGTGCAGTTTTACTTTGAATACACAGCTCTTCTTCATTCCTGACATAAGGTAAAAAGATGTGCCTTATTATTAGAGTATTATAAAATATAGTAATCATCAATGATTAATGTAATTAACTTGAACTCTCAGTTCATTCTTTTTCTTTATTTTTAAGGCCTCACTGTACTGTGCTGGTCTTGAAGTCATGGTCTTCCTTTCTCTGCTTTCTACCTAAGTACTAAAATTACTGTCATACTCTCCCATATCTAGCTCATTTTAAGCACCCAAGTCTCTTATTACTTTTAGAATATGCACTAGAAAGCTTGAACTTATGATTTTTCCTGCCTCTATTTACAAGGACTAAGATTACGGGTATACCTTACCATATCTGGCTCATTTTCATACCCAAATCTCTTATTTCTAGAACATGAATGGGAGCTAGGTAAATTTTGACTTAGGTTTGGAAGTTTTCTTCTTTAAAGTTAGTCCTACTCCTGACGTTGAGAACGAGTTGGTCTCTGACCCGTGTCTGCTCTTGGGACTCTTTTCCTCCTGTTGGGTTGTTGTGTCCAACTTCGATGTGATATCTTGTTTCATCTTGTTTTGTTTTGTCATGTTTTTCATCTCATAAAAGCCTGTTCTTTTGAGTGAGAGGCAGAAATGGAATGAATCTGTAATGGAGGGAAGGGAGGGAGGAAGGGGAAACTATGAGGAGGATTTATTATATGAGAAAAGGATCTATTTTCAATAAAAGAAGAAAAAGGAGGAAAGAGATTAGTGGAATACAAAGGTTAAATTCAGGTGGGAAGGAGAGCAAGGTAGAGAAGGGAATATAAAGAGGATTAAATAACACTAAAGACATTTCAAAAAGTTATATGTAGAAGTTTCTAAATAAAGAAATATGCATATATGTGTATGTATATATATACACATGTATATTCCATACTGTATCCATTTAATAACAGCATAAGAATAGTATATTTAAAATAAGTATTCCACACACATATGTGTATATATATGTACATACACACATATATATATACATACACACACATATATATATGCATATATATACACATACACCCATACACTCACATATATAATATGTATAGATATATACATATGTGTATATATATGTATATATACAATATGTGTGTTTTATACATATATATATATGGGTATATATGTATATGTATATAAAGTTACCCTATAACCAGGCAGCAGTGCTGCTACTAGATACTAGGGAGTGTCTAGTACTGAGAATGGGTTGTTTCTTTTGATGAAGTTGTTAACTAGTGAGGGCCTATAGACCCCCCAAGATCTGTACAAGCCATTGCCAAAGTACTTGGCTACCCTCCAGATACTCTGCAGCTGATAGAGAAGGAAAAGAAAACCCATCAACAACAACAACACAAGGTATAGGGCATTAACAATGTATTTGGTTACCCTCTAGAACTTAACAGTAAGATTCTGTTACTGAAGACATTGCATACTTCAATCATAGAACATGGAGAAATCAAACTATTACAGACCTACAAATTTCATCCCTCCTGGCTAGCTTTAATAGTGCTGGAAGATCCTGAGCAAGTTACCAAAAGAGAAAAGTAATCACCAATTTTACCCAGCTGTGAAACCTGTGACCTAAAACATTAATGTGTTTGCCACGCCCACTGGTGCAACAGTGAAGTGAATACAATAAGAGAACCCAGCCACTTTATGAGTAAACTTAATCCCTGATCCACAAGATGAAACCTATACCTGACATTATCAGGCCAAGACCCTGTGGCTAGACTAGTCATGGACCATAAGGAAGAAGCTACTACTATTATGCTACTAAATTGATACCGTATTAAAATGGCTTCTAACCACTTATTATATGAGTAGAACAGTACATCTCTCAGGTCTCATCAGGCAATCTCTTAATTACAGCAGATGAGACAGAGACCCACAACTGGCCAGGTTGCAGAAAATAGGAGACTTCAGAATGCTGAGCCCTGAGTAGCACATCTATACTGGACCCTGCTGTCCAAGGCATAGGGACTATTGAAGAAGAGGGAATATAATGATCTTAAGAGCCAGATGGTGGATGACTATAAGTAAATTTGTCTTCATGACACGGCAGGGCAAGTTCACACATGAGCTCACAGAAGTTGTGAACAGCACTAACACAAGTCTTTTGTGGGTCAAAGAGAGACCAAATCTCAGCATGGAGGGTAGAAATGGAGATAAAATTTCACTCCTGGGTGCATAACTGATGGCTATGATTAGTTGTTGGGAGAAGAAAAAGTTAAGTTTTCTCTAAGAGTGTAACTTCTGGTATGTTGACTAGTAGTAGACCATATATGCAAGGATATCTGATCCGCACAAATTGGTCTTCATGGGTTAAAAAAGAGAGAAGAAAAACAACACAAAGGTGGTTGGGGAAAGAGTGTGGATCTGGGAAGAATTGATGGAGAAAGAGTGAGTATAATCAAAATACACTTCATGAAATTCTCAAAGAACTAATAAAAATTTAAAAATAAAAAAAAATGGGACTGGGGCAATGCCTTTGTTGGTAAAGTGCTTGCTGTGTTAGCAAGTTGGCCTGAGTTTGAATCCCAGAGTCCATGTTGAAAATGAAGTGTCCTACGAAGAATCAAGTTAGTCCTAGATTTGGCAGTATTGGAGAGGCATGTTTCTCCCTTGGTTGAATGTCATACATGTCACCCAGTGCTCCTTTTCATTTCTTTATTGTTGTGTGTTCCCTGGTATCCTTGATTGTCAAAGTGGCAGTGAGCTACAACAATCAGAACATGCAACAGGGCATTATATGCTGAGAGTCTCTTACCAGGATATTTGTAAGCCATAGTTTGATTAAACTTTCATGTTTAATGACGTTTTATGGTACATAAATCTAGGAGGTTCTGATTTTGTAATTGTGGGTGTGAGTGGGCATTCCCCCTTACAATCCTGTGACCCTACTACAAAGGTAGACTTTGAAATCTTGTCTTTATTAGGAAAAAGGAGTCTATAAATAAGATTTAACATTAATGATGGTACACATCTCAATGTTCACTAAGTATATTTATTATTTATTCCTTGTGTACACACTGAAAGCTCACTGATAATTTTCATCAGATTTTGACTTAGTAGAATGTAATCATGTCAGTTAGTTTCCCATTGTTGTGAAGAGACACCACAACCAAGACAACATTTAGTTGGAAATAAAATATTTAGTTGGAGACATGCTTACAGTTTTGGACGATTAGTCCATGAATATCATATTGGGGAACATAGCCTTCTGACAGGCAGGCATTGGAGCAGTAGCTGGGAGCTCACATCTGATTTGCAAGTTGAAAGTAGAGAGGGAAAGAAGGAAGGAGGAAAAAAGAGGGAGAGTGAGAGACAGAGATAGACACTAACTGGACTGCTGTGAGTTTCTGAAACTACAAATCCTATCCCTGGCGACAAATCTCCTCCAACAAGTCCACACTTCCTAATCGTTCCTAAATAGTTCTACCAACTGGCTACCAAACATTCGAATACATGAATCTACTCACTCAAATTACCACAGTAACTAAAATAGACTCACCTTTTAGCACAAAGTTATCCAGAAATTCCCTTGCTTGTGCACAAATGGGAGGGATTTTCATATTTACAGATTGGTAAGTAATAAAGTGAAACTTACATCTAACCTTGTATCATGCATAAGCTTTGATAGTTTCAATCATGTAGCATAAACAAAACCCGGTATTTAAACACTGGCTATTATGTACTGAGGAAATAGATAACAATTTTGGCATAAAACTGAGTGAAGAATGGGTAATTAACTCTTGGTGCTACAAAGGTCCAGGGACTTCATCTCATTTCTGTACAGTGAGGATTCTCAACTAGATAGTTGTCTCCCAAGAAGTATCTGGATGAGTATTCTTGGTTAAAAGGAGTAAGAAAAATAAATACGTGAGAGAGAAGATGATTTGATAGGGATTGGCAGAAGACACAGAATAAAAAGTAAGGTCAAAGTACTTTAAAAAGTTCTCAGCCTAGTATTTATTTATTCTAAGCAAAATAAATTTGGATTCTTAAGGTTTCCATAAGTTGTTCTAATAAGCTTTTTATAGCTAAACATCTAATGATGTCTTTGATCTTCATTGTGACCCCTATACTAGATGGCTTATAATCATCTTGGAAAATTTGTGGTTCTTTTATATTCATATTGTCCCAAGCAATTTTTCTCAAATATTTGGGAGTTACTCCAAATAAAATATATTGGTTTTCTGTAATATAGCAGTTGCTAAGTGTGAAACTCGAATGCATGACCAACCTATGCCTTAGAGTTTAGTACTTTGCATGGTTCTGTGCATTGGCCGTGCAGATGGACTTCATGTGGTGCCAGCTGGGACACTAGCATTTCTAGAATCTAAAATGGCCTCTGCTGTGTGCTTAGAAAGCAGTGCCAGTGTTAACTGTGAATTCAGGTGGTGCTGTTGGTGAGGAGTTGATTCTTTGCCTTGTGCATGGCTTTGGTTGCTTTGGTTTCCTGACATCATAGTGGTATGACTCTAAAAAGAGATTTCCATGTGAATTTCCATAATAGAAGCTGTGAGTCACAGATGATACAGAGATCACTTCTTCCCAATTAGATAAGAGCCAGCTCAGATATGGAAGGAGATGATCTCACCATCATCGATAGAGGAGTGTAAAGAATAGAGACATCTTTAATCAATAACATCTGTTGGATACAAGGTACTTATATTTTCAACCTATGTAGGAGGTACTAAAATTCTTCATTCCTTTATAGCATCATGATAAAATTCAAGGGTCAGGTTCTCAATATTTGGATCAAATCTTGGTGTCATGAAGGCTTCTAAGGTAACTTAGGTATGAACATTGAACTTAAGTTGTTCCTTCCATATAATCCCAAGATGAAGGCAGATAAGGACAAGATGAATGCAAAAGACAATCCTGTTCAAATGGTGCAAAAAGAATCTATCCAGAAGCCACTAAGACTGAGAGAGGTCTGCCACCTGGTTTCCCTATACTGGTAAAAGAAAATATATTTTATTTGAGTCTTGATATTTATTTGTTTGTTTCAGAGAATGAGTCTTACTATACAACCCGAGTTGGCCTTGAACTCCATCCTCTTGCCTCAGCCTCCTAAGGCTGTAATTAGGAATATGCACCACCATGGTTAACTGGGAATGATTGATTAAGGTTTTGTCTCTTTTTTGGGAATGGTTCTTTGTGGTTCTTAGCTTTACTCTCTGATCATCAGTTTTTAATATGATAAATAGCCTAGATTTTAGCTTATATATTTTTAAGACTTTTTGTTGATTCTTTGTGAGTTTCACATCATACACCCCAGTCCTGCTCATCTCCCCATTTTCTTGTATCTATCCTTTGCTCTTGCAACCTCCCCCCAAATACACAAACACACACACACACACACACACACACACACACACGAGCAAACAAACGAAAAACCCAATGCATAGATAAATATCTATTCACTCAAGCTGTAGTATGCCACAGTATATCCCTCTCTCCACACATTTTCACTTGCAAATGTTCTTTGCAATGAGTCTGGTTCAAGACTTTTGGCTTCTATGACACCGTCAGCATTGGATCCTCATTAGGACTTCTCCCAGTTATCCTGTTGTTACCCTCTGACATGGAGATCCTGCAGCCTTGGAACAGCAAGACTGGCTTTTTCATGAAATTCAACCATTCAAAGATAATGTAGATTTTGGTGTGGGCCATCTCGGAGCCCTGGATCTGGGCCTGGGTGGTAGCTGAGTTGGTCAGCCCATAGGTTTCCCTTATCTGCACCACCAGGGAGAGCTCTCTAGCACTGCTCTGGCTAAGCCACTCATTGTTGCCATCGGTAGGAGGCAGGGTCAGCCCTCTTGCTCTCAAGCCTTTGGGGCTGGCTCACCCACACCCACACCTTCAGAGCCAGCTAGCTACACTGTGCTGTCCAGTTAAGGCAAGGACACATTCTCTAAGTGCCTCAGCCTATAAGGGGATGGGCCAGCTCTCTTGCTCTCACACCCTCGGGGCTGGTTCACCCAGGCCTTTTCAAGGTCTATTGTGTTGTCCTGATGAAGTGCAGGGCTAGCTCTCCCACCCTCTTGCCCATCTCTCCCAACTGGTACAGGTGGAGGGGATGCTCACACCTATGCCACCTTGGGGCAGAAGTGTGGTGAGGCCCTGGGGCCCTGCTCACTTGTACCCACCACCACAGTCAGCTCTGTTGTACTGTCCAGGTAAAGTGCAGGGCTCACTGAGTGCTGCAGCTGGTGTGGATAGCTCTCCTATGCTCCTGACCCTTTGGGCAGCTTTCCTGATTTGGGAGTCAGCTCTCCCACACCCATGTCCTTGGGCAGAGTTACCCACAGCCCTGTCACCAGGGTCAACTCCACTGTGCTCCCCTACCAGCATGGTGTGGCATAGCAAAACACAAGTCTCTATCTTCCTTCTCCTCTGCCACTTGGGATTTGATTTGAGTTTTAAGAGTCCTAGGCATGAAACAGCTTTGGCCACCAAGCCAGGCATCAAAGCTAGGATAAACATAGGACTGCCATCTGCTTTGTCCCTGGCTGATATAAGAACAACATGACCAACAAGGTGTCTAGTTGTCTATTGCCAGAAGGATAGCTTGCATATATCTTTCTAGGCCCAATTTCTGATTATAAAATGCTTAAATTGACTGGTTTTGATTCAAGCTAGTATTCTAGTAATACCATTTTTAATATTGTGACTTTCATGTGGATCTTATTTGAATTTACCCTATTAATCAAAACTTATCTAAAAATCTTTTTGAGATAGCCCCCTGCAACTTAGGCTCTGTGAGATAATGCCTTCAAGATTCTTAATAACATTTTTATTTATACGATCCTATCTATGATTCATACTTTCTCCTTTATTTCTTTAAGGGAGTTATTTATGTCCTTCTTAAAGTCCTCTATCATCATCATGAGATGTGATTTTAAATAAGAGTCTTGATTTTCTGGTGTGTTGGAGTATCCAGGGCTTGCTGTGGTGGGAGAACTGGGTTCTGATGATGCCAAGTAGCCTTGGTTTCTGTTGCTTACGTTCTTGGTCTTGCCTATCGCAATTGGATTGTCTGTGGTGTTAGTTGGTCTTGCTGTCTCTGACTGTGACTTATCCCTCCTTTAAGCCTGTGGGTCAGAATGCCTGGGAGATGGGTTCTCTCCAGGAGGAATTTGGGTATGGAGAGCTGTGGCACAGGGTTAGCTCCAGGGTGCAGAAGGAAACCAGAAGGATCCTGTCCTTGGCTGTTCTTTGGTTCACATATCCTAATGACTCTGAGTGGGTTCCTCTTGGGCCAGAAATTTGAACAGAAGTGGTGGCCTTACCTGTGCTCTCAGGTATGTGAGCACTCCTAGGAGATCAGTTCTCTCCCAGTGAGTTTTGGGTATGGAGAGCTGTGGCACAGGGTCAGCTTAGAGGTGCAGATGGAAACCGGAAGGCTTTGATTCATACTTTCAAGATTCTTCTTTTTTTAATTATATATTTTCTTTATTTACATTTTAAATGTTATCTCCTTTCATGCTTTCCCCTCCGGAAACCCCCTATTCCATCCTCCCTCCCCCTGATTCTATGAGGGTGCTCTCCCACCTACCCACCCACTCCTGCCCCACCCCCTTTTCGAATTCCCCTACCTGGGGCATCAAGCCTTCCAAGGACCAAGAGCCTCTCCTCCCATTGATGTCTGACAAGGCCATCCTCTGCTGCATATGTAGCTGGAGCCATGGGTCCCTCCATGTGTACTCTTTGGTTGGTTTAGTCCCTGGGAGCTCTGGGAGGTCTGGTTGGTTGATGACTGGGGATGTAATGGGTCAGCCCTTGTTTTGAAGGTATGAAGGCCTGGGTTTGATCTCTCTCACTGAGTGGGGAATCCCTAAAATCTTCCTTGTTTAGGGGAGTAATCAAGTTTCTTGTGAATCTTGGGAAGGTTTTTCTATTGATATATGGTCTTGAGGAAGCAGCCTAAAGTCTTTCTGAACTTTTTAGCACCCAATCTTCTTATCCTTGATCTAATCTTAGCCCCAAGGATACATTTTAGGGATGGTGCCTTAAGTTTTGGTAGTTGCCCTATGGCTGTTTCTTGGAAAATGATGGCCAAGCCAGTTAGTTCATTTGTTTCTTAGACAATGTCAGTGAGCATATTGGAAGCAGTGTGTCCTTAGTGTAGCACTTCAAAGCGTAAGAATCTGAATTCTCCACTGTCTGGTTTGGTTAATATGGTAACTTGGACAAGGTGATGTCTGCTGTGTTTGTTATTATAAAGCTATTACCAGGACATATTTTGAATATACAGTTGATTTTTACTTAGGAGAGTCATATGTTTGGATTCTAGTGAACACTGTATACGAACAAGGCTGTAAGTAAACTGGAAACATGAGGCCACTTGGGTGTCACCACCAGTATTTTGAATGTCTGAGGGGAGAGAAATCTGGAAAGATCTTCTCATAGTAAAGTGAATACAAACATAGAGGACTCCTGAGTATTGTGTGTTATGCTGAGGGACCAGTGCTCATAATGCAACCTAATGTCACTCTGATACTCTGTTGGGTAGCAAGGCTCTGACTTGTAGAGGAGTTAAGTTTAACTGGTTGAAGGTTGATTGGGCCATTGCAAAAGTACAACATAGTACAAGAGAAAGGGGGCATAAGAAAGTTTAGAGTATGTAGAAGTAAGTGATTATCATGATTATCAAAGACTATTAACTGGTTTAAGAGAACAAGACAGGTGAATGGCAATGAAAATTCCCAATAAGGGGCTCTGTAGGTCTAGTCTTGTTCTTGCAGAGGTTTTAGGTTTGATTGCCAGCTCCATATGGTGGCTCACAATCATTCCAGTGATTCTATACTGTATTCTGAGCTCATGGGCACCTGGCATGCATGTGGTAAATGCCCTCATATAAAGGCAAAACCCTCCTATAAATTAAATAAGTATAAAAAGAAAAAGCAATCAAAACATTGCAACTGGGAATTCTAGAGAAAATAATTGAAAATACAAATTAGTGAAGAGGTAGTGGATTAATTGAAATCATGATTATCAAAGTCATGTGAAATTACTCAGAGGCAGGTTAGCTATCACATCAAATTTATAATATCCATTTTAAATATGCATTGATTATGCTCATAAAGATTAAATATTTTAACCAAAGTTATATAGCTAGTAACTAAATACTTATCCTTACCCTCCCCCAATTTTTTGTATTATACAAGATACTTCTGATTCATGATAGTTTCCCAGGAAACAAAGCACCATCATTATTTTGACAGAAAGTGTTTGTTATTGTTCAGGTTTTCGAAAGAAGGTTTTGCTTTATAGCCCATACTGGTTTCAAACTTGTAGCAATCCTTCTGCTTCAGCTTCTTGGATGCCTAGGTTACAGATATGTGTCACCATGCTTTGTGGTATGACTGAAAGTACTTACATTTTTGTATTTGTTTAACTATTCTAGGTTTATTATAGCATGTAAATGAAAAGAGGAATAGAGCTCAGAACACACTCCTACTTTTTAATATATATTTAATTTAGTATATATAATTTATTTAATTTTATTTTTATGTGCACTGGTGTGAGGGTGTCAGATTGCCTAGAACTGCAATTAGAAACAGTTGTAAGCTGCCATGTGGGTGTTGTTAATTAAACCCTGATCCTCTGGAAGGGCAACCAGTCTTAACTGCTGAGTCAACTCTCCAGCTCCAAGATTCCTCTTTCATGATACGTTATGAAAATGTACTTAGACTCTGTTGGTGGTAGTATTATTTTACATTTTAATAGAAGGAACAGAGATATTTTCAATAGAAGGTTTTTCTGCCTAATCATTAAAAATAACAATACTTAGCATACTTTCACAATACTACAAGCAAACAAAAACAGAATTGCATGAGCTGTTTCTGGCATAAATTACATGGAGCATTTTCAAGCAGTGCATGTAGCTATGGATTCTTGAGCAGAGGGCTTTTCTTCACTGTAATTAGTTTTGCTGTGATTCACACTGTCTTATCACTTAGATTTTATCATTCAAGTGAAAACATTCCCTTTACATTTGAAAACTCAGAAGGCTTCAAATTTGTTTTTAAAGAATTAAGATCATTATTACGGCTGCTATGACTGTTGTTTTTCTAAAGCCTATTTTCCTAAAGACCATTTTTAATCTCATTCATATCGACTTGAAGGTGGAGATTTACCTAGTGGCAGTGACACACCACTGTCAGTACTGGACGGGTCTGGATTCGTGGACTTTTGCTGCAGAGATTTGGGACTTGCATTCTGGTTCAGCCATTTTGTCTCTCCTTCGCTCTTTTCTGCCTCGATGCTATAATTTCCTTTATCAGCTCCATGGCTTCCTCCCTTCTCTTCCCATAATTCACTAGTTCAGATTCCAGAGAGCAGGAAGTTGGCTGGGTGGTCTAATTAAACATCACCTCTGTGTGAGTGTTTCTTTCCCACTTTCAGGAAGAGCCTTCTGCAGAATCCTGGTCAGCACCTATCCTGTTTATAATACGTGTTGAGTTAAGCAAGTATAGTGTGGATATCTTTGTAATTCCCTGTTTTGTCTGAGGCAGACACTGATGTCGTTTTGTCAGAAACACTTGGAAATGTGTGAAATATTTGATATACCTTAAAGAAGTAAAAAGACTACTGTTGGTTGTCTATTCAACCATCATTCTTTCTACTGTTCTTCCCTTAATCGGATTCAACTCTGAGTGCTCATGCTGTTCCTGGATGGAGAATCTTGATTAAACTGACATTTAGTGATAAATATCCTTGTCAAGGGGTCAGTTTGGGTGGGCACATGTAATTCTAGAAAAAGAGAAGAAGAAAGCTATGAGTTTTGTAAAGTATTTGCTTACCTTTTAAAGAAGTGTAGACCATCAGCGTGCTTACCTGCCTGTCTGCATGCATACATGCTTGCCTGACTTCCTTTTTTCCTTCTTTCCTTCTTTCCTTCCTTCTTTCCTTCCTTCCTTCCTTCCTTCCTTTCTTCCTTCCTTCTTTCCTTCTTTCCTTCCTTCCTTCCTTCCTTCCTTCCTTTCTTTCTTCCTTCCTTCCTTCCTTCCTTCCTTCCTTCCTTCAGTTAAGTCTTGGGATATATTTGTTCTTAGAAATTGCAGCAGCTACAATAGGGCCATTGGAGAAACCAATTAAGAGGGCAGGCCAAGCCATTACACTGATTGATGGCCGAGAAGAAAGCTGAAAACTTTCTTGGGGCTGGAGAGATGGCTCAACCAGTTAAGAGCACTGGCTGCTCTTCCAGAGGACCTGAGTTCAATTCCCAGCACCCACAGCATGGCTCACAACTACTGTAACTCCAGCTCCAGGGGATCTGATGCCCTCTTTGGGTCTCTGCCTGCACCTGGCATACATATGACACACTGACATTCATATAGGCAAAACACCCATACACAAAAAGCAACAACGATAAATTTTAGAAAAGAAAGTGCCCAACGTCTCAATGATGTTGAGCTACCACATGTACCAACTATGATGTGGCTAATGGTAGCCTCCAGGTAAAGCTGTCTCAGAGGTAGGAACAGAATTCCACAAATCAAATTAACCCTTAAACTGAAGATGAATCAGTTTAGGCACTCAGTGAGAGTCCAGAGAGATAGCCAGTTTAGTGTTCTCAGAATATGGTGTAAGCTGGGGAGAGGGACCACCAGCTCATTCTGATGTCTACAGTATCCCATGGCTATTTCTCTCACTGCTGCCTCAGCCTTCCTTGTTATCGGTTATACATGAGACTATGCACACCTCAAAAAGGAGAAAGACTGTTTGTAGTTGTCATGCAATGTTTACTCTTTCAGTTATTGGGTAAGTCCACAGATAATTTTCGTTCTGTGAATTCTGCCTCTGTATAACACAATTTGCCCGCTACCTACCCATCCATACTTGACGTATCTCAAATGTTTTTCTATACATATTTTAAGGCTCAAATTTATTCATTTAAAAGTGTTTGTTGTTCACTGAAAATTCACTTATAGTCCTGAAATTTCTAATAAGATGACAAATGTCTTTATATTTTAATGAACTTTATAGGCGTTTCTAAAATCTGCAACATAGAACCTAGCACACCTTAGTGAGATTTCCCATAAAGCTAATAGGAAAGTGTAATTCAGGGAGTGGGCAGTTGTCTCGGTGGGTCAGAACACTTGTTTCCCCCTTTGGTAGCATGTATAAATTCCCTCTAGCACTAAGAATGCTAGTCAGTAGGGATGAAGCTTCTAGTAGATTCTAAGCTCAATTTTTCCCTGTCCAATGACATATATGTGGTGTCTTCAGCAACAGGTTGTGGAGAGTAAACAATAGCATTGGCAATAGCCTGTGATGTTTTTAAAAACAAATCCCAACACCAAGAACTCCTTTGACAATGACTGAAAAGGATAGAACACATTCTTGATCCTGGGAAATGTTTTTGACAGCTTATGATGTCCATTTGGGTCATTCTCTCCTCCTATTATATTTAACTCTTGTCTAAATTCATTTTATACAGGTATGTATTTTAGAAAGTTTCCATAGTAGTAGGTTCCCTTATGCAAGATGGTTCAGCAGATAAGAACACTGGATGCTCTTGTAAAAGACCTGGATCCAATTCATAGCACCCACATTGCGGGCTACAATTCTAAGTCGTTTCATGGGATCTTACATTCTCTTCTGGCCTCCACAGGCACTGTATGTATGTAGTACACACATACATGTAGGCAAAGCACCAATCCACATAAACTGAACTAAACAAATAACTAATTATATGAACATCCAATCATATGAGGAGGTTGTGTAGAAGACTTTAAGAAAAAACAGCTTCAAAATGTTATGATGTTTTACTTTTCATTTCTTGTTTTTATTTGTGTGTGTGTGTGTGTGTGTAGTGTGTAGTGCTTGTGCATCAGTGTGCATGTGGAGGTCAAGGACAACTTGGGAGAATCAGTTATTTATTTCCACTATGTGAATGCCAGGACCCAAGTTAGGTTGTCAGGCTGGGCAGCCAGTGTCTTTACCCACTGAGCCATTTTGCCAGCCCATTTCCTGTTTGTTCTCATTTTCTTTGCTCTTTCTTTTTCTGTGTGTAATAGACTAATAATTTGTGAGAAAAAAACATATATGATACATAAAAATGGTAAGATGCAAATTAAAAATTTTTTGATAGAAAGCTGTAGTAAAAAAAAAATAAACCAAGACTAAAATATTTTGAAAAAGTAATAGTGTTTCTATAGTTTCCTAGACCCAGTGCTGGGTGGGGAATCAGCTGTGTTCCACCATGGGATAACAGGTGGTGGAGCGGTTCAGCTTCTATCTTTGTAGAAGCGCTAGCTGTCTGGAATATTCTCTCCCTCCCTCCCTCCTTCCTTCCTTTTTCCCTTTCTGTAAAATGTTGATTTTGTTTAAAAACCCGAATTAAAGAATTATTAAAGGAGATATGTGTGAACTTGATGCAAGTTGTCAAATGTGATACATATTCAAGGCTAACCCATGCCCCACCCCCATCCCCAAGCACTGGGGGTCAAACCCAGGGCGTGGAGCATGCTTGGCAACCTCAGTTACTGAGTTGTCTTCAGCAACAGGATCCTCTTTAACTCCCATTTCTCGTTTGTTGTTGTAGCGAGTTGCTGTCTTCTGGTTACGTAGAGAGACATATTGAACATGGAGGCAAGGTCGTGGAAAACAAAGTAAGTGAATTTTCCTTCCTTTGTGGGGAATCTTTTGTAAACACTGAGTCTGGAACCTGGAAGCTGTGCATTCTACCAGTTGAGCTGTGCTCCTTAAATGAAAACTGTGCCTGACTCAATGAATGCTTACAAGTCAGCTTCTTAAAGGGCTCTGCTCAGTTGTCGTAGATCAATCAAGTGTAAAATCAAGGTTAGTGCATTCCATTTGGGGTATGAACATGAATGTGCAGAGAGAAGTACGTTCATACGAAAATGTAATGGCTGCTTTGGTAAGTCTTTAAAACTGTAATTTTAATTTAAAAATATTAAAATATGTAACTCAAAAGACAGGGATGCACATAAAACCAGGTAAGGACCGATGAGATACCTTATAACTTCCAATCTGAGCTGTTGAGCCTGGTCAGTGAGCCCCGAGCCCGCTCGTTGCTTTGCTCTACCACCCCAGACTGTCCCCACCCATGCCCTCGCCCGGCCTCCCCTCCCTGACCCCTGAGACCACCCTCACTGGCGAGCCTGCCCTCCTGAGACCACCCTCATTGGCGAGCCTGCCCTCCTGAGACCACCCTCATTGGCGAGCCCAATCCCCCCAGACCACCCTTACTGGCGAGCCCAATCCCCCCAGACCACCCTTACTGGTGAGCCTGCCCTCCTGAGACCACCCTCACTGGCGAGCCCAATCCCCCCAGACCACCCTCACTGGAGAGCCCAATCCCCCCAGACCACCCTCACTGGCGAGCCCAATCCCCCCAGACCACCCTCACTGGAGAGCCCAATCCCCCCAGACCACCCTCATTGGCGAGCCCAATCCCCCCAGACCACCCTCACTGGTGAGGCCACCCCCTGAGACCACCCTCGTTGGTGAGACCAATCCCCCCAGACCACCCTTACTGGTGAGCCCTCCCTCTTAGCACTGTCACTTATGATTCCATCACCAAAACTTCTATTTAGTTTAGTTTTGTCTATTTGCGTTTAAAGTGTCTCAAATTTCTTTTATCTTTTTGCTCTTTATAATTTACTTGTTGAGGAAATGAAATTGTTTATCTTGTACAGTTTCTCACTATCTAGATTTAATGTTGACTATAGTTTTACATTAGAACAAGTAAAATCCACCTTGATGATTACCTTTAACAGAATAGTTGATTTTGCCTTTAGGTTTCACTGAATGTAGTTTTATCCCACACAACTCTGATTTTAAAGTTCTGTTATAGCTGTTTTTATACCTTCTCCCTCCAAGACTATAAAATATCCTTAAGTACAAAAGAGATACATATTTTTTATTCTTTTAGTAAGACAAAAATTTCATCTCTAACATTTATTTATTTATTTAATATAAAAACCACATTCCAGGATTGAGGGAAATGGCTCAGTTAGTAAAATAGCTACCATCGCAAGCACGAGGGCTTGAGTTCTGATCCCCAGAACCTAGGTGAAAGGCCAGACTGGAAGCACACACCTGTAGTCCATCACTGGGGAGATGAGATGATTTCTGGGGCTGGTGGCCAGCTAAGTGTAACCGAATTATTCAGCTCCATATTCATCAAGTCTCAGACTCCATCTCAAAAAAGAAAGTGAATGTGATTAAAATCCTCACATCAGCCTCTAGCCTTTACCCGCACAGCATGCATATGTGTGTGTGTGTGTGTGTGTGTGTGTGTACACACTCATACACACCGAGGCACATAGACCCCTCACAATAAGTATAAAATGAAGTTCTAAATGTAACCCTATGTTTAAAATATAAATTTTTGTGTTTGTTATGAACTTATTTTTTTAATGTCTACACCTGTGTTCCAATTAAATTGTTTCCCTTATAAATAATGACAGCTACCGTTTGTCAGAGACATAATGTTCCCTGCCTTGTAATCAATATAAATGTTCCTTGGAGATATGTATTATCTTCTTCTTATAATGGGTGCAAGAAAGAATGAGTGAAGTTTTAAATTCTGCCCAAGACAAATTACAAAGTAACAGACAGCATTAGAATTTACTTCCAAGCTCATTCAATGTTAATTCGTATGAAGACTTGTATAGATGTATGCATTTATGTACATATTTTTTCATAGTTTTGTTTTTAGAGAAAAAGACACTCTATAGTCTGGGCTGGCCTCAACTGCACATCAGTCATTCTGCTTCAGCCTTCTAAGTGCTCAAATTACTGGCATGGACCACCATAGCTGGCACCAAAGAATTGAAAGCATTTACGGATTAGAATATAGTGGGAGGGAAGTTTTCAGTTGTGAGTGTGGAGAATGGCAACTTTGGATTTTGGAGAAAGGAAAATGGAAGCAACGAACAGTGACAACACATTCCAAACCACATAGTTTGCTAGTTTTAAGGGTTTGTTATTGTTGTTTCTGGTTTTTGTTTGTTTGTTTGTTTGTTTTTAAGGGAGTAGTCTTAGGACTGAAATGAATCTGTTGGTATTATGTGTAGCTGAAATTACCAGTCACATAGGCACAGCATTATAATACTCATAACAGTAATGATAATAACTAACTTTTATTGATGATAATGGTATGGTCATACACATACCTATTTGTGTTCTACCCTCACAGTGATCTCTGATCATCAATAAAACTGTTATCCTGCTTTACAGAGGGGTTCATAGTGGCAGCTTGAGCTGAGATTAACTAACTTCTTGGCCCTGTAGTGAATAAATTAGGAGGACTATGAAAAGCTGAAATGGATTTTTATCAGACTTTTCTGTATGCATACACAATTGATTGGGAGGTTTCTAATAACAATAACTTTATTGTCTTTAATCCACAAGCTAAAGTAGTAATTTACCCAAAGAACCTGTAGGTCTTCTCTCAGCTTGGGTAAACTGACTTCGGTTAGTTTTTCTGAATTGTCAGTTCCTGTCTCATTTTCCCTACATGAGCATCTTGGGAAAATAGCTCTAGCACATGTGTTCGAATAGTAAGTATGGAATGGAGAAACATTTTCATGTACCAGTGGCTAAGGGTGTAGAGTTCCTCGGGGTCTAAAAGCCAAGTGAGCATTGCTGTGGATATGCGACTTATCAATCTACCACCAATGTGATAGGTACATAGAATGGTCATTCACTTGTATCTTTAGTTCTGATAGTATTTTTGTTCAACTCTTTTATCTCTGATGATAATAACAAAAGCAATAGCCAATGAGTGTCTGTTTTCAGTAACACTAGTTATTTGTAAATATAATTATTCCTGCTTGCGTTTGTGTTTGAATTTTCAACAGTATGGTTAGGTGTATAGAGCTTGGACTAACTTTGGCTGGCAATTGCTTGGCTGCTAGTCACTGACTGGGGTGCATTTGATTCTCACCAAAAATGATGGCTTCAGAGTCTTAATTGGGTTCTCAGCGGCAGGAAAAAGATGAAGAGGAATACAAAGGAGTGTGGATCAAGGTTAAAGTCTGGAATGCGTAAGGAGATGGATGGAAGTACTGTGTGATGGGGAGCAGGTGTCAGGAGAAAGTACTCAACAGCAGAGCACTTACTGTAACACCAGAGGAGCCCTTTACTCTGAGGAAATGTATTGTAATTTATACAACCAAAAAATACACATGGAGGGACTCAGGGCGCTGGCCACATATGTAGCAGAGGATGGCCTTGTCGGGCATTAGTGGAAGGAGAGGCCCTTGGTCCTCTGAAGGCTCAATGTCCCAGTGTCGGGGAATGTGAGGGCAGGGAGGAGGGAGTGGGTGGGTTGGTGGGGGTACACCTTCATAGAAGCAGGAGGAGGGGGGATGGGATGGGCGTTTCTGCGGGGGGGAATAGGGAAAAGGGATAACATTTGAAATATAAATAAAATATCCAATTAAAAAAATTTTAAGGCAAACTCAAATAGCCCTTGTTTCTGGAAACAGAAACAAAGAGAATGTCTGAGGTTTTCTACATCCGTCTTTCCCTCCATAGTGCTAGAGTCCTGTGAAAGTTTTCTTTATTCTGTGTGTGTGTGTGTGTGTTGTGGTATGTGTGTACACTGAAGGTACAAGATGACTTGTACTTGGCAGCAATTGCCTTTATCCATAGAGCCATCTTGCTGTCCCACCACTAAATATCTCCTCTTTGGCATAATATGATCTTCCTGAAGGCGCCAGCATTACTAAATTCCTTTAGCATTCATTTTCCTAAATCAGATTTCCAGCTCATGTCTTTCTTCCTTGAAATCTTACCCCAATTTTTTTTGTTATGTTTTCTTTAATGAGCAAGTGACAGGAAAAAAGATACTGTAAGGACAGTTGTGAGAAATCATTCAGAAAAAAACAAATATGATGAGTGTTAGGACAACAGGGATTTTCCTAACTTTGTATTTCCCATGAACCTAAGCAGCACCAATGGAAAACTGCCTGTGATCTCCACTGCACTTCAGGTTTCTCTTGTCTCCTTTCCTGGATTCCTCTCCAAGACACACATCTCCCAACCTTCCAGCAATTCAAAAGCTTCCCACGTGCTGAATGAATAGCATTTTGGACATGTATCTTAAGGTGTTTGTTTGTGAAAAAAAGATGTGGTGTTATAGACATCTTCCTTAAGCCAAATACAGCCAACTTTCATTCAAGATAGAATTCGGATCAAAGACGTCATTGTTTCATGACATCTTATTATATCTACTTTTTAAATGTAATAACAGGATCATTAGTTCATATATCCTTTTATATGCAACTTGAATTTTACTGAGATTGTCTCATATAATTGAATATTACAAGAAAAAAAATGCTTGAATTGTTTCTTTTTGACCCCAGGAAGTAGAAACTTAGGTATTAACCAGTCAGTGCATCTTAGAAATAAATTTGTTACAGCATGAAAGATGAACACAGGAATCAGTCAGCTTTTGCTTGTGGTAGACATTGAGTTTCCTGATAATTCTCAAAACTGCTTTAATCCTTCAGAATCCTGGTCAAAAACAGTAAGTAAGCCATTAAATAGGAAAGAGAAACTGGACTCTGGTGTAAAGTGCCTTTTGCTGCATGTGTTAACACAGAGGGGTCCTCACCATTGTGTCTGTTGTAAGCAGACATCTATCTTTTTCTCAAGTAGCTTTTTAGTGTATCTTTGATTTTGAAAGCTGCCTTTGAGATGCAATGCCAAATGCTCTAGGCCAGACTATTCTCTTCAACCCTACCCTCTTCTCCCTTTCCTGTTCTCCCTTCCCTACCCCTTCTTCCTTTTCTCTCACCTCTTTCTTACAGGCTTTACTATGTAGCTCAGGCTGGCCTTGAGCACAGTTTTCCTGATACATCCTGCTGATGTGTGTGCCTCCATGCCTAGCTTACTAAATCATTTTCTATTTTGATTTTCTCTGTCTCTCTCTGTCTCTGTCTCTCTTTCTTTCTCTTAAAGAACACAGCAACTGCCTTCCTTTTCCAAGGTGCCTCTCTTACTTACAACTTTACCTTATATTAGAGACACATGTTTTCTTGTCTAGAATTCTAAATGCAGTAGCTTTTCCAGACTCTTGGGTAATACTTAGTTACCTTAAGAGTCACTGAGTCATATGGGATAGGGAGATGATTTTAGAAAGGAATAAAAAAAATGGATGTATTTATAGAAGCTGTTTCTTAAGCTTAAATTTAAATCTTGGGCTGTGTGGAGGTAGGAAGGCTGCCATCCAAGTGGAAGGAATTCAGAGATGTGCATTTTTAAGGCTGGCTGGTAGGGAATGCCAACCAAAGGTCCCCAGTCCTTGGAAGTGCTCTCTGTACTGACCTGTGTCCCCAGCCCTGGAGTATAAATTCTTTAACGAAGTATATGTGTGCAAAGTGTATAAAATGATTTCAAATAATTAATGAAGCAATGATAGGAATATTTGGCAAGTGTGGCTACCATGTATTGGAATCTGTAATGACACACTTTTTTAAGCTTCACTTTCTAGAAGACTTGGGTTAAACATTCTTAGTACTGAGCTTGAATTCTGAGAGCAGAACCCTTTATTGCAGAACAGAAGGCACGTTCAGGTGTGGGAGATTCAAGTCATGACATGTATAGCCACGAGCCCCACCTGAATTCAGAATAGAAAATCTTCAGATTACCATCGAGGGCTAGAGACTGAGCAAGTGTAACTGCCATTAAATCCATTTTGTTTCCAAACAAAAAGATATGTAAATGAACATTGTTTTCTATTTAAGATAGGCATATTCTGGTTTTATGAAATCTAGCCATCAGAAAAAAAACTTCTGGTCAATACCAACTTTATTTCTCTGTATACTATGACCAAAGTATGTGGTGACTTCAGCAATAAGGTCTTCCCATCAAGTTCTGGTGGGAAACCAGAGACAGAAGCAATGGCCTGTATTGTTTTGGCAGTGTGTAGGACAGCTCTGGCCAACATCATAAGGAGAGTAGCTCACCCCTGACCCTGGGCTTTTCATTTGATGATCCTTAGCTTCTGGGAGCTGCATTATCCCCTGTGTGGGGTAAGTTTAATTAAAATCATTTATCTGGTTGCATATGTATTCAAGAGGTTATGAGATAGTAAGTTTCCATATGGCTTTAAAAAATCCTTATTATTAGTTATTCCTCCCCTACTCCCCATCTGCCCTGCTCTCCTACCCCTGCCCCCTTTATCAAGACATGGCCTCACTATATAGCTCACAGTAGCCTGGACCTCACGATGTGGCCCAGATGGATCTCATCTTAGGAGTCGTTAGGAGTCCACTACTTATGCTTCCCAAGAGATGGGATTATAAGCATGAGCTACTGCACTTGGCTCGTAGGAAAAAATTATTATTTTTTTTTTTTAATTTTTGAAACTGCGACTCATTTGACCCTGGCTGGCCTTGAACTCAGTATGTACCTGAGGTTGGTGTTAAATGTCTACTCTGGTTAATCTTCATCTTACCTCCAGTGCTGGGATTGCAGACATGCATCAGTACATCTAGCATTACGTGTGCGTGTGTGTGTGTGTGTGTGCACACACACACACACGTAGATACAAGATATAATGATTCTATAAGAATGAGATGAGACTTTCCAAATGACAAATGTAAAGTAGGTTTAACCTATGACCATTGAAAAAATAAACAATTGAATTGAACTTCATGATAGGTGGCAGAGGGGTTCAATTCTAGTATCTTTTTATTTAGAAACACTTGTAATGTCAAATAGGGCCAGTCCTGGAAGCCTTGTCCTTTGGGTCTTGTGGGCTTGATCTGACACTCATCTTTAAAACACTGTTGTTTGAACGAATGAATGGAGTCCAAAGGAAACCTCAGTTTTCTCTGCTACTAGAGAACCATGTTATTTTCCAAAGGTATTTTAAAATCCTCAATAAAAGTATAGCTGGACTAAACAGTTTTGGTGATCAGTGAGTTAGAATCTTTGGGCACTGATTTTTTGGCTCATAATTTACTATATAGTGGTGTCCTGTAGGAAGAGTGCACTTTAATTGGCTTTCTACTAACTCAGGCTTCAAACTAATTCTTGTTTTAGGGGAAAGTATGAGTCCAGTTCTTTATTGCTAGTTGCTTGGGAGAGTTAATGGCTTTCCCTGCCTAATATAAACCCATTGTGCTCCTTCAGAGAGGCTACTGTTAGCATGCTTTCTTCAATAAATGAAACACTTGTTCTAATGGTATTGTATGATGGTTAGGGCAGTATGGTGGCATACTGCCTTTAATCCCAGCAGGTGCAGGTAGCTTTTTGTGAGTTTGGGCCAGCCTGATCTACATAGTTGGTTTCTGGTCATCGAGGGCTATATACAGATATCTTGCCAGGAAAACAAAAAGACTATTTTCTTGCTTTACATTCCCCAAATCATGTATTTTACAAATTAATACTTATTATAATGCTGATGTAACTACTGCAGAGTTCCTATTCTCTTAATATTGACCTAAGATATGTGATACCTGACACTAACACTAGTAACTGGGCTGAGGAATACTGAGAGAAGAAACTGTAGTTGGAGTAGTGTAGGTATGTGCTACATACTGGACACTAGCGGGCAGGTTTTGCACATGCATTAAACAGTCTTTCCTTTGTTATCTTCAATTTGCATGTGAAGAAACTGAACACGGGAGTTGAACATACTGGCCTAAGAATTTGGAGTCAAGAAGTCTGGTACTAGAATTTGTGCTTTTATCCACCAAAGTCCAAGGCTCTCTGGAAACAATAATAGCAGAGGAATTAAAATGTATTTTTTTGACTCCAGTACTTCAATAACATCTCCTTTGACAGTTGTATTTAGTAAGTTGTAATGTGGAGATGTAATTGGCTCAGACGAATCTCAATTATTCTCTAAAGGAAATTTCCATTCTTCCAAAGAAGACCAAGTGCCTTGTAAAGGATGCCCTATATTCTCAACCATTTGTTCGTGCGTCTATTTTTAGCCCCTCTTTGTTCTCTATAGAAGTTAAATTGTGCATTGTTCATGACAGGGGAGCATAGTGGCTTCCAAGCTATCATGTCTGAAATACGTTGCTGCCTTGCACATGTAAAACACATGCTCTGTTCTCAAACCCATCTTATGCCTACATATACATTTATCTGCATCTGGAGAAAATGTGAAATTTTATGAGCAAGAGTAATGAGGCTGAAACATATCATCATCTTGCCAGAAACTTGAAGAGATTTGATTACATCCTTGCCAAAGTGCTTTAAAATGTCCACCCTCCTCCCTCACCCTCTCCCTTCTTTTCAACACACAAAGGAGCTGCACAAATCTAATAAACGGATGGAGAAAATGTTTGGTCCTCCCTCACACATGCATTAGCAATTCAGGTCACTGAGCTAACTGTACTTTTTGTCTACTACCAAGCATCTGTGTATTTCGAATCTCCTCTATGGGCTTGATGGGGTGTACACTTCCTCTCTGGCAGGCTTATGCAAACATATGCTCCTCTACCATACTGTAATCAGTGTGGTTCAGGAAGGTCTCTCATTTCATGATTTGATTCTCCTTGAGTTATAGGAAAAAGAATTCTTTGGGGATTAAGTAAATTTCCTTTTCCTTTGGACTAAAGCAAGGTAGCTGTATGTCTGTCGTCATGTATAATGTATCAGCTGCCCTAATGGAGTTATAAAGACTATGAGTCATCTTAACTCTGTACCCTAAAGAAAATATATTGGCCCATTACCATTTCAGGTCAGGTGTCCTAGTGCTGGGCGTACAGAGCATGAGGTGACAGCTGCTGTCAGCGTGAGTTCCGTTCCCCCGCTTTGCTTGCAAGCTCCTTAGTAGGAAGTCTCTTTTTTTTCTTTCTAGTGTAAAGTTTCTCTTTGCCCAAAGAATTATTTCATTTATTAATATTTAAGATCTTATCTATAGGACCTAAAAGACATTTTCAGCATATATATATATATATATATATACATATATATATATAATCAAAGTAACACCAACTTATTGTGTTTTGTGTATAGATCTAATATAGCAGAAGAAGCTTTTCTATTTTAATTCTGAAACCAATCTTTTCATTATGTAGTGCCTTCCAGTCTATTCTTGGCAATTTCTTTTTGTATCAGAGTGCACTGTTGTTAGAGTAATTTCAAGCAAACAGAGAGTTACTTTAGCTGGCTTGAAACATCACACGCACACAATTTTCTTGATGTCATTCTAAAATATAGTTATGTTCTTGTTCATTATTAAATTCTTGCTTTCCAGTGAGTATTATTATAAAATAAAAACACATAGTAAAAACCAGAAAATCAGCACCCTAGGTATTGAACACTTTGAATGTTTGTAGGCATTTTGGATAGTAGTTTATCAATTGTCCAACTGATTTTTTTATAGAATTCTTACATCAGTGCAATAAGAAACAGCTTAGATGCAGGTGGACTTGATAATTCCAACTCTTACAAACTCAGACATGGCATTTCAGAGGCTAAAACATTAACACTAGAGATTTATGGCAAAGAGGAGAGAGGCTCAGTTTCTCATATTCTTTGTAATTCTTGTTCCTTCTGTAAATATGAAGAGAGTACTAGTCATCTATACAGTACAGTAGCATGCGGTTCATAATGCAGTTCTTGCCCTCATGAAACTTGTCTTTAAGGAGTTAAAGATATCTTTTAATTATTTACCCCCCATTTCCTGTAAATTATATAATTATTAAGTGATTTAAAAAGAGACTGCATGTTGTGGGTGTAGTTTGTGGTAGGCTTCATCTCGTCAGACTGGTGGGTCAGAGAAGATACGTTAATTCTTCAGTACTGAAACTGAATACAGGACCTTTCCTGAGCGTGATAGATGAATCCTCTACCATTGTGCTGCACATCAGCTCCAAGACGTTCTTCGTGAAATGATACTACATTCAAAGTTTGCATAATAAGTATTTGGCAGGTGAGATGGGAGCAGAACGTACAATTAGCACGTTCCGAGGCCCCTGAGACCTTGATGCAGGATGTCGTAACATGTGAACAGAAGAAAAGCAGAAGGGTGGGCACCGAGAATAGAGCAGAAGGAGCAGGAGGGAGGACCAGGGAGGAGCAGGGGGAAGAGGGATGCACATGGCTCCACATGTCTCTTACTCTTCTCCTAGCCCTCTTTATCTCAGGAAACATGTCTGCATCTGTCTCTGGGATGCTGATCAATGATTCCAAGGTATTCCACATCATAGAAGAAGCGCTTTGGATGAGGTCTATTTCTGAGGACATGCTGTTTTTCTCACTAAGTAAAAATTTACAAATGTCCTCAGTAATGTTAGCAGATGAGACCTCAAGGCAGATCTGCAGTTGGGAAGCAGAAACACTCAGACTGTTAGCACTGGCTGGACTAACCTTAGCTTCTGATTGTACCGGTTAATAACCGAGGCCTCAGACAATTGACCGATGCCTGCGTGCTTCTTCTCTGCTAAAAAAGAGGAAGCAGAGAGGCAAACAAAGCTTTGGCTGTGGAAAGAGCACTATAAATGCCAGCGGGGGCCCAGGAGCGAGGCCAAGTAGCAGCATAGAGAGGATGTCTGGGCGCGTCTGTGGTGGCTTTTGACCATTTTAACTGCCAGTTTCTAAACTGCTCACGACGCAGGCAGCAGGTCAGCCATGACCCTTTGCTTTGCTCTGCTGACGGTGTGTGCAACATTTCGCTTAACATGCATGCTTAGAGCACATGCTAGTCCATGTCCGTGGGATGATGCAGAAGGACTGAACTGCCCATGTGCTAGAAGTGTGGTCTCTCCTGACCTCCAACAGTGCGGATGCAAGAGTCCATTTTCAAGAGATCTTGGTGAATATAAGGATGCCTGATGAATGTGAACAGGATTAGTTCGTGAACCTGGAAGTTCACCTTTTTTTCCCAAGGCTGGCTCATGCTCAGATTTTAGAGACACTTTTTAGCCAGTTTTAAATTCCAGCCTACAAATGATAACCAATTGAATTGGCTTGGAATAAAATTTCTGTAATTTTAAGATATTTCACACATATCAAAATTACATCAGATATTTTTAAAAGAAACCTTTGTGAGATTTAACATATTAATGTTTTACTGCATTTGTTTCCATTCTCTCTCTCTCTCTCTCTCTCTCTCTCTCTCTCTCTCTCTCTCTCTCTGTGTTATGCATGGTGTATAGTATATGTGTTGTATGTATACATATATATGTGTGACACATGGGTTGTGTGGTGCATGTGTGTGATGGATGTGTGATGGATGTGTGTTCTATGGTGTATGCCGTGCTGTGGGTGTGGGGGTTATGTGTAGGAAGGGCGGTGGGATGGAAACCAGCACTTTGAGCATGTAACATGTATTTTCCCACTGAGCTCCGCCCCTCGTCTCTTCACCAAATCTACCTGTGCTTCCTGACATCTACTTCTCTGAATCCTTGTTCCTACTCTTCCAGTTTTGCCTTGCTGTATTTATTCTTGATTCTTTTGTTGAATGAGCCATCTTAGTTTAGTGCATTTTAAAAATAACTTTATTCTCTTCACTATTGTTTACTTTCCAATGTCTCTCCTCTTATCTTCATGATTTCCTTCTACTGAGATTTTTTTTCTACAACAGACTCAGTGATGTGAACCTGTAATTCCAGCAGTCAAAAGGCAGAGGCAGGGAGGTTACTACAAATTTGTGGCTCACTTAGTGTATATAGCAAGTTATGTGCTAGCCTGGGCTACTTAGAAGACCTTGTCTCATAAAAACGAAACAAGGAAAACTACCACAAACCTTCCCTATCATTCTTTGTGTGGCTCAATGAATTTAATGTTTAACCAACCTATTAAATACCAGTTTTCTTTTGTTCTTTCTATTTTTTTTGTAAACATCCAGCATCCAACTATGTAAACTGTACTCTTCTTGTTTTCCATCTCCTCTTTTTGTTTTGTTTAGATGTGTAATCTTAAACTTCTGAGCTTAAGAGAGCCTCTCTCCCTATCCCGATTGCAGATATAACAGGCATGCTCCAGTGAGCTCAGCTATAGTATACTCCTAAGCTACATTCCAGCAGCATCCTGGGATGTTGGCTACATACATTAGATTACTTAGGTTCTTCATTTGACTCATAAATTATCTATACCTTTGGAAGTAACATTCAATTGTTTAAAATTTTTATATTTAGCATTCTAAATGTTCTAATCATATGTTTGTTCATTTGAAATTTTATTCCTTTATGGTAAGTGCTCTCTACAAGATATTGGTTCTTCAGATGTTGGCCTGGTATTTAAAGGGAGTAAAAATGTTGGTAATCTTTAAATTTCAAGATAGCTTGTATATCAGGAAACCAGGAGGTATACTGATTCTCCTCCCGCCTTCATGTTAAAGGAAAGTAGCCTCAGGAAGATGAATGATGAACTTATGCCTCTGGGACAGTTTATGATTAAAAAGCTCCTTTCTTTCATGCTCAGCATCTTTCAAAATCCAACACAACCTTTAATGTCTACTTGCCTTTCTCCACTAACACTAAGGAATTCTTCCTCCCCTTAGTAAGACAACACTGTGCCTTGCTCCATTCCAGGGCCTCTACAGTCATTCAGGCAGGGGAGGCAGGACTTGAATGTTTTAGGACTCAGGGTGCAGGAAGGAAGGGAGATGCTGCAAGGGAACCTGTACTTGGCTGCTAGAAGAACCTCGTTACCTTCCCTTCTACAAACAAGTAGTAGATGGAAGAATGATAAAATGGAGATAAAGTTAAAATGAAATAAATACAGGGGAAAAGCAGAGAAAAAAAATCAATTTTCATCTCCCTCATTATTTCAGAGTCTCAAATAGTTAAAATAGTTCTGTTAATGTTTTCCTTTATTTATTTGTTAATTTTTGTTTATTGAAACAGGATCTTGTAAACAAGGTTGACCTCAAACTTTTTATGTATCTAAGAATGGTCATGAACTACTGCCCTTCCTGCCTATACCTCTTAAAGCTAAAAGCTTATGGGAGAGTGACAAGGTGCCTGCTCCCCTCCCCTTCTCTCCCCTCCCCTCCCCTCCCCTCCCTTCCCCTTCTCTCCTCTCCCCTCCCCTCCCCTTCTCTCCCCTCCCCTCCCCTCTTGTCTCCTTCTTTCCCCTCTCCTCTCCTCCTTTCCTTTCTCCTTCCCCTTCTCCTCTCTCCTTCCTTTCATTTTATTCTTTCATAAGGAAAAAAAACTAGCAAAACTGTTTTTTCCTCTATTTTAGGGATGCCTAATAAGTTTTTTTTGCTATGTGTCTTTATCTTGTTCATTATCGAATACCCAATAAAGCATAAGGTTTCAAGTAATTTATATCTTTTATGCTAAACACTTCATGTAGTGCAACACATTGAAATTTTATTATTTATAACATGATGCTATGATGTGGTAGTTCCCTAGAAATAGTTATAATTTCATGGGTTTATAATTAGTCAGTGTATGTGGCCCACGTCGATTTTACATTCTCCCGATTTAGAACTATGTCTG
This sequence comes from Tokudaia tokunoshimensis, assembly GCA_036184795.1. Taxonomy (NCBI): domain Eukaryota; kingdom Metazoa; phylum Chordata; class Mammalia; order Rodentia; family Muridae; genus Tokudaia; species Tokudaia tokunoshimensis. The sequence goes on from BTHU01000002.1 coordinate 20,085,762, forward strand.
GGCGGACTTGGTAAAAGCCATCTCTGGATTGCAGTAATTTGTTATAGAGAAGCTCTTTGTGGGAACCCAAAACTTTCAGTAGCAGTATCAGACAACTGAAGAATAATTTCTCTTGATTTGGAATCTCTGTTTGACTTAATAATAAAATGGGAGATCTACTTTCTCCTATTATTTGGTAAAAATAAATGAGTACTTGTATGTGTGTATGTATATGTATGTGAGTATGTATATATATGTGTATATGCATGTGAGTGTGAATGTGTGTATATGTATGTGAGTGTGTGGGCATGTGTATAAGTGTGTATATACATACATGTGTGAGAGTATGTGTGAGTGTGTATGTGTGCATGTGTATATGCATATATGTGAGTGTGTATATGTATGTATATGTGTATGTGTGTGTACATGTCTGTAGGAGTATGTGAGAATGTGTATATGTGTATATGTATATATGTATATGTGTGAGTATGTGTCTGTGTCTGTGTGTCAGTATGTATATGTGTTAGTGTAGATGTGTGAGTGTGTGTGTGTGTTTGTGTGTCTGTGTATTATATGCAGATATGCGCAGAGGAATAGGGGTTAAACTCAGGTATCTTACTTAGTTGCTTCTCACCTTATACAATGAGCCTGGATCTCTCACTTGAACTCTGTATTCATGTGATCTCACATTACTGTATTGATGTGGGTCCTGGGATGTGAACTTCTGTCCTCAGGCCTGTGCAGCAAACACTTATTACTGCTGAGCTATCTCCCAGCCCTTAGCTGAGAATTGTGTTTTCCTTTTTAAAGATCTGTTAGTTGTTTTGTTTATTATGCATATGTGTGTGCCTGTGTATTTATGTGTGTTACCTGGATGTACATGCCCAGGGAGGGCTGAGGGTGACAACTGGAGCTGCAAGCAGATGTGAGCCATCTGACTTGGGAGAGTGAGACTGGGGATGGGAACCAAACTCAGGTCCTCTGCAGGAACAGGAAGAGCTCTTCTCGTTTGTTTATTTTGTTAAGACAACAGTTTTTATTCCCTGGTCAAAGTACAGCCCCGGAGAGTCTGGAAGGTATACCATGCCTCAATTCCCTTTCTGTCTTCTGTACAGCCAGCAATGCCCCTTCCTGAGCAGAGCTCAGACCAATCCACTGACTAGGCAAGGGGTTCCTGACATTAGGGAGCTATAGCAGCTGTCCCACCAGAGTCCCATCACCCCAGCAAGTGTTACAGTTCTCCTCAAAAGTCTCCAAGTCAGGAGAGAAGAAAGAAAGAGAACATGAAAATAAAAGCCTAGGCCAATAGCCAGGTGAAGTTTGGAATAGGAAGGTAACCAAATGAATGAATGAATGAATGAATGAATGAATGAATGAATGAGCATCTCCTTCCAGGCTAGAATGTGCCATCTTTCAAAACACCCCAACACATAAAGTAACTTAAAGCCATTTTCTTTTAATTGCATCGGCGACCATCCTTTCTCAGGCTATCACACTGACTGTACACACATACACAGCTTGTCTGGTTGTTGCATTGGTTCTGCATTCTGTGTGAGAGCTTAGCTTTGACAGAGTTCAGTAGAAACAAAGAAGGAAGAACAGGTCACTTGGGAGTTTTACTAAATGAAGTAGAAAATGGGCAGGTGACTCAGCAATTGGCCCTGTAGCCACTCCCACGGCACTGGTCATAGAAAGTGGGGGATGGGAACAGGGAAGAAGAGTAGGAAACCAAAACCAGGCAGATTTTATGTAAAAGCTTCTGGTACCCATGGCTATCATGATTGGTTAGCAGTGGTCTGGTCTTGGGATCCTGCTCTATGATATGGTCTACAGAGATATTCTACAGAGATGACCTATTTGGGTAGGGTGAGGGGTCGTCTAGGGCTAAGTGTTCTTCAAGCAGAGGGCCTGTTCAGAACATCAGCATCTCATTAGATGATGCTGGCCATAGGACCATCAGGTCAGCCATCCTTAGAAGAAACACCCACCCATTCATGGATGTCACAGGCAACTGCAAGATTCACCTGCACAGCCTGCTACGAGCACCCAGCAAAGAGCAGCCTTTCTGTCTGATGCCCCGGGGAGGGGTCAGGGAAAGCTTCTGTGTCTCCAGCTTCCAGCAGGAAGTGACAACTCTGTTCAGACTCCAGCCTCCCTCAGGGGAGGAACTCTACTTTAAGTATACCAGGTGGAACAGCCTCCCACAGTGCGGTAGGGAACTTTGCTTCAAGTGTCCCAGGCTCCCCTCTATAGTCAGTCTCTCTCTCTCTCTCTCTCTCTCTCTCTCTCTCTCTCTCTCTCTCTCTCCTTCAAGTACCTAGTCCCTCTATAGACTCTCTCATGGTAACTAGTAGTACTGGGTTCCACTGAATCCTGGAGTGGGGTGTAGGAGTGGATCAGAAGCCTGCCTTGGAACTTTAGTCACCACAGAGACCACAGGTCACTAAGATGAGTCAGGGTAGGAGAAAACAAAACATGTCAGTGTTGGAAAAAAATTAACACTGCACTTAAGTCCCAGTCACCTCTTCTAATTCCTCTGAGTGCTTTCTGTGGGTACTGCACCTATCCTGAGAGAAATACTTGAACTTACTTCTTACCTGGTACTTCTTCAAACATTTGTAGTAAGTGCTCTTCATCACTAAGCACTTCCTTCAGCCCCTGATTGAACAACGTTAAGTAACGTTATAAGACACTAGAATAGCTGACTACAGGTTTGAGATTTAGACTAATCATACTAGATTAGTGATATTTCAAAGGAGACCTCCAGTTTATAGAAGGAAAATATCTGAAAATCATTGAATCTAAAAACTTGCTCGGGGATATTTAAAGAGGTGAGAAGTTGAAGAGTATTCACACAAAATTCATGTTAGGAAACAGGAATGTTCCGTGAAGTCACACTAGCCTCAGCAACTGAGATCCTTTGAAGGAGGGAGTTCAGACACGGAGAAACCAAGACAGACACCCTGGCAATGTTTGGTGTGAAGACTCAGGAAGAGATCTGGGATTATGCCTACAACAGTAAGGTGGTTGGCAGTCATTGTAGGTTAGAAAGAAACCTGGAAAGATTCATTTCCCCAGGGCCTTCAGGGGGAAGAAGCTCTTTCACTTCAGATTTGGATATGGGAATGTGAAGAATTCACATTGTGAAGAATTCTGTTGTCTTAAGCCCACCCAGGATTGATCATTTGTGATGGCAATCCAAAGAAACTAATACAGAAGAGGTTTGTCCTTATTCATTATAAGCAATATAGAAACCATTAGTATACCTAGTGGAGTTGCCTGAGTCTTCATATAGGTGACAGGCTGAGTTCATATCTCTGGAAATGCCCTTGCATCACAGAAGACTTTAAAAATTGGTCACCCAGGGTATTCATGAGCTGGAGCTCCTGGGAGCTGCCATAGCATAGTCTTCGTACTTTGTTTTGCATAACTGACATTACCCAAGGGAAATCAGTGGAAGGATAGACTCTTGCACAACAATAAAAATAGATGCTAAGCTTGCTGTGTCCCCAGTGGGCCATTTGTTAAGCCCAGAGCTCATGAGAAAGTTGTCTGCCTATATTTTGTGATGTTCATACTCTCCTAATAATATTAACTCCTTCCTTATTGCTTTTATTCATATCACAATAGGTTTTTTTTAGTTTTGCTTGTTTCTTTTGGGTGGAAAATTTTGCTATAGTAATGCTTTTATGTAGGTTTTTTTCTCCCTGATAAGAACCATGAATCTAAGTGGGGGAGGGCCTGGGAGGAAGAACTCTTCAAGGAAGGACTGGAATGGAGGCAAAATTTTGGAAAATAGATAAAATAATTAATAAAATACTTTTTTTGGTCAGGTAGTTTTAATTTAGTTTTTGGTCATTAATTTTTGAAATGGTTTTTCCCCCCTTTATTGAAAATATCCTTTTTTCTTATATAATATACACTGGTTACAGGGTCTCATCTCTTTACTCATTCTAGTCTTCCCCACCCCCACCTAGATCCACCCCCTTTCTGTCTCTCAATAGAGAAAAAAAAATAAGCTTCTAAGGAATGAATAGTAATAAAATGAAATGAATACGTACTATGGGTTCCTGTAGTTTTTTGAGTCTCTGCATCTACATCTGTTTCATGTGCTTTTTTTGAGCTCTTTTCTTTCTGTTTTTTTTTTATTCTATTACAATGGATTAGTTTTTGACTATTATATATATATAAAATACAAAAAGCCCTGACATAACGTTTGAGACAATGAAGCTCCACTGATACTTTTGAGTTCGTTTTCTGCTGACCATCTACTAAGAGTAGTTTGTTTCCACAGGAAGAATCACTTAGGAAAAGCTAAATTTTCATTTTTAAATTATGAACTGGAGATAGATAGCTTCTGGGTTAGGAATGGGGCATGTGTCCACTTCTCCTTTCAGCTGTGGCCCATCTGATGGAGACTGTGCATGCTGTCTGAGTCTCTGAGTTCATATGCACATGGATCCTGTTGATTTAGAGGGCCTTGTGTCCTAGCTGTCCTCCATGCCCTCTGGCTCTTACACTCTTTCCACCTCCTCTTTCAACGGATTTCTTGAGTCCTGAGGGGGATACATTTGACAGAGACATCCTTAGGGGTGACTGTTCCAAGGTCTTTCATTCCACTGTAGGTGGAAGCTTCTCTGATGATGGCTGAGCAAGGCATTGATCTAGGACTATAGCAGAATGTCATTACGAGTCATTTTATTTTACTGCTACTCTCTCTCTTTTTTTTTAGAATGATAGTATTTGGTTTTATCCACAGTTCCCGACCTATCTAGTCTTGGGTTCTTGGTCATCCCAATAGTGTCAGGTATGGGTTTCATCCTAAGGAGGTGTTCTTAAGTCAAATTAAATATCGGTCGGGCTCTGTTCCCGCAGACTGCGCTGAAGAGACAGGTACCCCAGGCTCTCTCTCCCCAATATAACATCACTTGGGACACGGCCTGTTGGGGCTTCCGTCTGTGCCCGAGAACGGGTCAGTGCTGTGGTCGTCTGGGTGCCAGATCGGCAGGCCATCACGTCTGCAGGGTGAGCTGCGCCGCGGAGAGTGCCCTCCGCCATCTTTGCTCCAGTGACTGGGAAGTTGGGACGGCCAGGTTCTGAGACAGACAGGCTTAATATCGCTTGGGTCTCGGGCAGCTTGTGTGTGTGTGGCTCCCAAGTGCGGGACGGATCTGCAGTAACCAGCGCGCCAGCTTGGCTGTGGGACTTCTGCCTGGCAGAGGGACCCCGCACTGGGCGGGAGACTACCAGCTTTCCTTCCGCGACCTCTGTTTCCGCAGACTGCGCTGAAGAGACAGGTACCCCAAGCTCCCTATCCCCAATATAACATCACTTGGGACACGGCCTGTTGGGGCTTCCGTCTGTGCCCGAGAACGGGTCAGCGCTGTGGTCGTCTGGGTGCCAGATCGGCAGGCCATCGCGTCTGCAGGTGAGCGGCGCCGCGGAGAGTGTGCAGATTGCACTCCGCCATCTTTGCTCCAGTGACTGGGAAGTTGGGACAGCCAGGTTCTGAGACAGACAGGCTTAATATCGCTTGGGTCTCGGGCGGCTTGTGTGTGTGCGGCTCCCAAGTGCTGGGCAGATCTGCAGTAACCAGCATGCTAGCTCTGCTGTGGGACTTCTGCCTGGCAGAGGGACGCCCCCTCCCCCCCCCAGGAGAGATCACTCACCCCTGCACAGGGCAGGAGCCTACCAGCCTCCCTTTGGCGACCTCTGCTCCAGGAATCCACTAGGCTGAGCCTTTGGATGTGCAAGGCCTCCCCAATATAAGATCACTTGGGGCAAGGCACATTAGGGCTCCAAAGTCACTCAGGAGCAGGCAGGCCCCAGAAATCGGTGCCAGGGGAATCCTGGTAATCCGGGGGGGGGGGGGGGCAGAAATAGCTTTGCAGGCTCACAGGAGGTCCAACCAACAGCCAGTGGCAGCAGGACCAACTAACATCAGAGGTATCCAGATGGCAAAAGGCAAACGTAGGAATGTTACTAACAGAAATCAAAGTAATGTGGGACCATCCGAACCCAACTCTCCAACAGCAGCAAATCCTGGATACCCCACCACACCCGAAAGACAAGATCTGGATTTAAAATCACTTCTCATGATGCTATTAGAGGATCACAAGAAGGACACAAATAAATCTCATAAAGAGTTACAGGAGACCATGAATCAACGGTTAGAAGCCCTTACAAAGGAAACACAAAAATCGCTTAGAGAAATGCGGGAGAACATGGATCAAAAGATGGAGGCGCACAAGGAGACAACACAAAAATCGCTTAACGAGATGAATCAACAGGTAGATGCACTCACAAAGGAATCACAAAATTGGCATAAAGAAATGCAGAAGAATATGGGTCAACAGACGGATGCCCATAAGGAGGCAATACAAAAATTGCTTAAAGAAATGAATCAACGGTTAGATGCCCTTACAAAGGAAACACGAGAACTGCTTAAAGAAATGCAGGAGACAATGGATCAACAGATGGATTCCCATGAGGAGGAAACAGAAAAATCACTCAGAGAAATGCAGGAGAACGTAGGTCATCAGGAAGAAATCCTGAAAGAGGCAATGCAAAAATACCTTAAAGAAATACAGGAAATTACAAACAAACAAGTGAAGGATCTCAGCAAATCCATCCAGGAACTAAAAAAGGAAGTAGAAACAACTAAGAAATCACAAAGGGAGACAACGTTGGAGATAGAAAACCTTGGGAAGAAATCAGGAGTCATAGATGCAAACATCAACAATAGAATACAAGAGATGGAAGAAAGAATCTCAGGTGCTGAAGATTCCATAGAAAGCATCGACTCAACAGTCAAAGAAAATGCAAAATGCAAAAAACATGTAACCCAAAACATCCAGGAAATCCAGGACACAATGAGAAGACCAAACCTAAGGATTATAGGTATAGATGAGAGTGAAGATTTGCAACTTAAAGGGCCAGTAAACATCTTCAACAAAATTATGGAGGAAAACTTCCCTAACTTAAAGAGAGAGATGCCGATGAACGTACAAGAAGCCTACAGAACTCCAAACAGACTGGACCAGAACAGAAATACCTCCCGTCACATAATAATCAAAACACCGAATGTTCTAAACAAAGAAAGAATACTAAAAGCAGTAAGAGAAAAGGGCCAAGTAACATACAAAGGAAGACCTATCTGAATCACATCAGACTTCTCACCAGAGACTATGAAAGCCCGAAGATCCTGGGCAGATCTCATGCAGACACTAAGACAGCACAAATGCCAGCCTAGACTACTATACCCAGCAAAACTCTCAATCACCATAGATGGAGAGATCAAGATATTCCATGATAAAACCAAATTTTCACAATATCTTTCCACAAATCCAGCCCTGCAACGGATAATAGGTGGAAACCTCCAATACAGGGAGAGAAACAACACCCTGGAAAAAATGAGATAATAACCTTCTTGAATCAAACCCAAAAGTAGATAACCACTCAAACATAAAGATAGCATCAAGAATGGCAGATGGCAATAATCACTATGCCTTAATCTCTCTTAATATCAATGGTCTCAATTCCCCAATTAAAAGACATAGACTAGCAGACTGGATACGTAAACAGGACCCAGCATTTTGCTGCATGCAGGAAACGCACCTCAGTGTCAAAGACAAACACTACCTCAGAGTAAAAGGCTGGAAAACAATTTTACAAGCAAATGGCCCCAAGAAACGAGGTGGAGTAGCCATCCTAATCAGATAAAATTGATTTTCAACCTAAAGTCATCAAAAAAGACACAGAAGGACACTACATACTGATCAAGGGAAAAATCCACCATCAAGAACTCTCAATTCTGAATATCTATGCTCCAAATGCAAGGGCACCCTCATTCGTAAAAGAAACTTTACTAAAACTCAAAGCACACATCGCACCGCACACAATAATAGTGGGTGACTTCAACACCCCGCTCTCTGAAATGGATCGTTCAGGAAAGCAGAAACTAAACAGGGACACAGTGAATCTAATTGAAGCCTTGGACCAAATGGAACTAACTGATATATATAGAACATTTCATCCTAGAGCTAAAGAATACACCTTCTTCTCAGTTCCTCATGGTACCTTCTCCAAAATTGACCATATAATTGGTCACAAATCAGACCTCAACAGATACAAGAAGATAAAAATAATCCCATGCCTCCTATCAGATCACTATGAAATAAGGGTGGTCTTCAATGGCAACAAAAACAAAAGAAAACCCACATACACATGGAGGCTGAACAATGCTCTACTCAATGATAACTTGGTCAAGGTGGAAATAAAGAAAGAAATCAAAGACTTTTTGAAAGTTAATGAAAATGAAGGCACAACATACCCTAATTTATGGGACACAATGAAAGCAGTGCTAAGAGGAAAATTCATAGCCCTGAGTGCCGCCAAAAAGAAACGGGAGACAGCATACACTAACAGCTTAATGGCACACCTGAAAGCCCTGGAACAAAAAGAAGCAAATACACCAAAGAGGAGTAGAAGGCAGGAAATCATCAAACTCAGGGCTGAAATCAATCAAGTAGAAACAAATAAAACCATACAAAGAATCAACAAAACGAGGAGTTGGTTCTTTGAGAAAATCAACAAGATAGATAAGCCCTTAGCCAGACTAACCAGAGGGCACAGAGATAGTATCCAAATTAATAAAATCAGAAACGAAAAGGGAGAGATAACAACAGAAACTGAGGAAATTCAAAAAATCATCAGATCCTACTACAAAAACCTGTATTCAACACAACTAGAAAATCTTGAGGAAATGGACAATTTTCTTGACAGATACCAAGTACCAAAATTAAATCAGGATCAAATAGACCATCTAAACCGTCCTATAACCCCTGAAGAAATAGAAGTTGTCATTGGAAGTCTTCCAACCAAAAAAAGCACAGGTCCAGATGGTTTTAGTGCAGAATTCTATCAGACCTTCAAAGAAGACCTAACACCAATACTCTTCAAACTGTTCCACAAAATAGAAACAGAAGGAACACTACCCAACTCGTTCTATGAAGCCACAATTACACTAATACCAAAAGCACACAAAAATCTGACAAAGAAAGAGAATCTCAGGCCAATCTCTCTTATGAATATCGATGCAAAAATACTCAATAAAATTCTTGCCAACCGAATCCAAGAACACATCAAAACGATCATTCACCACGATCAAGTAGGCTTCATCCCAGGGATGCAGGGATGGTTCAATATAAGGAAATCCATCAATGTAATCCACTACATAAACAATCTCAAAGAAAAAAACCACATGGTCATCTCATTAGATGCTGAGAAAGCATTTGACAAAATTCAGCATCCTTTCATGCTAAAGGTCTTGGAAAGATCAGGAATTCAAGGCCCATATCTAAACATAGTAAAAGCAATTTACAGCAAACCGGTAGCCAGCATCAATCTAAACGGAGAGAAACTTGAAGCAATCCCACTAAAATCAGGGACTAGACAAGGCTGCCCTCTCTCTCCATATCTTTTCAATATAGTACTTGAAGTTCTAGCTAGAGCAATTAGACAACAAAAAGAGATCAAAGGGATACAAATTGGAAAGGAAGAAGTCAAACTATCAGTGTTTGCAGACGATATGATAGTATACTTAAGCGACCCAAAGAACTCCACCAGAGAACTCCTACAGCTGATAAACGACTTCAGCAAAGTGGCCGGATATAAAATCAACTCAAGCAAGTCAGAAGCCTTCCTATACTCAAAGGATAAGCAGGCTGAGAAAGAAGTAAGAGAAATAATACCCTTCATGATAGCCACAAACCATATTAAGTATCTTGGCGTGACTCTAACCAAACAAGTGAATGATCTGTATGACAAGAACTCCAAGTCTCTGAAGAAAGAAATTGAAGAAGACCTCAGAAGATGGAAAAATCTGCCATGCTCATGGATTGGCAGGATTAATATAGTAAAAATGAGCATCTTACCAAAAGTAATACACAGATTCAATGCAATCCCCATCAAAATCCCAACTCAATTCTTCATAGAGTTAGAAAGAGCAATTCAAAAATTCATCTGGAATAACAGAAAACCCAGAATAGCTAAAACTATTCTCAAGAGTAAAAGAACCTCTGGGGGAATCAGTATCCAGGATCTCAAGCTGTACTACAGAGCAATAGTGTTAAATACCGCATGGTATTGGTATAGTAACAGACATGTAGATCAATGGAACAGAATTGAAGACCCAGAAATGAATCCACACTCCTATGGTCACTTGATCTTTGACAAAGGAGCTAAAACCATCCAGTGGAAAAAAGATAGCCTTTTCAACAAATGGTGCTGGCTCAGCTGGAGGTCAACATGCAGAAGAATGCAAATTGACCCATTCTTATCTCCTTGCACTAAGCTCAATTCTAAGTGTATCAAAGATCTCCACATAAAACCAGACACACTGAAACTAATAGAAGGGAAACTAGGGAAGAACCTTGAACATATGGGCACAGGGGAGAATTTCCTGAACAGAACTCCAATAGCTTATGCTCTAAGATCAAGAATAGACAAATGGGACCTCATTAAATTACAAAGTTTTTGCAAGGCAAAAGACACTGTCAAAAAGACAAAGTGGCAACCAACTAACTGGGAAATGATCTTTACCAACCTTACATCCGACAGAGGGCTAATATCCAATATATACAAAGAACTCAAGAAGTTAAACTCCAGAGAGGCAAGTAACCCTATTAAAAAATGGGGTACAGAGCTAAACAAAGAGTTCTCACCTGAAGAATATCTAATGACTGAGAAGCACCTAAAGAGATGTTCATCATCCTTAGTCATTAGGGAAATGCAAATCAAAACAACCCTGAGATTCCATCTCACACCAGTCAGGATGGCTAAGATCAAAAACACAGGAGACAGCAGTTGTTGGCGAGGATATGAAGAAAGAGAACACTCCTCCACTGCTGGTGGAATTGCAGGCTGGTACAACCACTCTGGAAAGCAGTCTGGCGGTTCCTCCGAAAACTGGGCATGACACGCCCGGAGGATCCGGCTATACCACTCCTGGGCATATACCCAGAGACTTTACCTGCATGAAATAAGGACACATGCTCCACTATGTTCATAGCAGCCTTATTTACAATAGCCAGAAGCTGGAAAGCACCCAGATGTCCCTCAACGGAGGAATGGATTCAGAAGATGTGGTATATCTACAAAATGGAATACTACTCTGCAATTAAAAACAATGAATTCACGAAATTCCTAGGCAAATGGTCAGATCTTGAAAATATCATCCTTAGTGAGGTAACCCAATCATAAAAGAACACACATGGTATGCAGTCACTGAAAAGGGGATATTGACCCAGAATCTCGGAATACCCTAGACACAATCCGCATATCAATAGATTTCTAAGAAGATGGAAGGAGAGACCCCTGGTCCTGGAAAGACTGGATGTAGGGGCACACCAGGACAGAGTAACGAGAGGGGGTTGAATGGAGAAAAGAGGGAGGGAAGGGGGCTTATGGGACTTTCGGGGAGGGAGGAAACGGGAAAGGGGAAGTGATTTGGAATGTAAATTAAAAAAAATAAAATAAAATAAATAATAATAAAAAAATATCAGTCGGTTGTTCCCATACATTTTGTGTCTTCGTTGCTCTAACATATCTTTCAGGTGGGATATCATTGTTGATCCAAGGATTTGTGATTAGCTTGGTGTTATTTGTTTCTCTTTTGGTAGCCTGCAGAGTACCTTCCTGTACCAAAGATGCTGGAACATAGGACCGAATGTTCTGTAGGCAACAGCTTGGCATTCTGTGTTCTTTGAATTGTGTTGGTGTTTTCTTCAGCAGTGAAGCCTTGTCATGAGTTTCTGGAGAGCAACCTATAGTCTTGGCAATAGCTGGGTTGTTTCTGGGTCTATGAACCTCTTTGGCCAATTAAATGTAACCCAGTTCTGGTACTGGAAACTTTATTTGGTGACAAGATGTTTCCAGTTGTGGCTTCCCCTGTTATTTGATGATTTCATTTAGATCTCTTTCATATATTTATATATTTTGTGAAGCTTCTCCTATATTAGGTTTTCATGCCACCCCTCAAATAGCTCTCAATTTTAGCTGCATCTTCCCATCTTCCCTCCCTCATCCCCCTCCTCTCTTGCCCTCCCCAATTTTAGTCACCCCTATATCCACCCATAACTATTCTATTTCTCTTTCCTAGAGAGATCCATTTGTCCACCCCCAGTCTCTTACTGTATACTTACCCTCTGTGGTTCTACAGATTGTAGCTTGGTTATCATTGGCTTAACAGATAATATCCAATATAAGTGAACACATCCCATATGTATGTGTATATGTATATGTATGTGTACATATATGTATGTGTATATATGTATATATATACATATATATAAATCTGAGTCTTGTTTACCTCACTCAGCATGATGTTTTCTAGTTTCACTTATTTATCTGCAAATTTCATGATGTCTTTTTTTAAAATGGCTATTATTCCAATGTGTAAATGTACCACATTTTCTTCAATATCAATTCATCTGTTGAGGGACATCTAGGTTGTTTCTAATTTCTTGCTACTATAGAGCATCAACGAACATGGTTGAGCAAATGTCTCCATGGTAGGATGAAGTGTCCTTTGGGTATATGACCAGGAGTAGTATAGCTGGATCTTGAGGTAGATGGATTCCCATCTATCTAGGAATCAGACACACTTATTTCCATAGTGGCTGTACAAGTTTGTTCTCCCAGTAGCAATGCATAAGTGATCCCCTTGTTCCACTTCCTCTCCAGCATGAGCTGTCATTTGTTTTATTGATCTTATCCATTCTGATGGATATAAGATGAAATTTCAGAGAAGTTTTGATTTGCTTTTACCTGATGACTAAGGATGTTGAACATGTATTTCTCAGCCATTTGAGTTACCTCTTTTGAGATTCTCTGTTTAGATCAGTACCCTACTTTTTAATTAGGTTATTTGATTTCTTGATCTCTAGTTATTGTTCCCTTTGAGTTCCTTATATATTTTTTATATTAGCCTTTCTTGACTGATGATTGCTGCATGTAATCATGATGTAAATATTATGTAATCAATGTGTAACTATTAAATTACTGCAGAACAAAGATATAACATATACAAAACCTTGAACCCAGTCGCAAAGACCAAACGGCAATAAAAATATATTTTAAAATCCCCATTCCAAACAGTAATTACCTCTCTCTCTCTCTCTCTCTCTCTCTCTCTCTCTCTCTCTCTCTCTCTCTCTCTCTCTCTCTCTCTCTCTCTCTCTCTCCCTCTCTCCCTCTCTCCCTCTCTCCCTCTCTCCCTCTCCCTCTCCGTTTCCTTTCCCTCCCTCCCTCCTTCATTCCTTCCTTCTCACCATTCCTCCCTCTCTTTCTCTATCTCTGTCTCATTTTGATGAGGTCCTTTCTATATAGTTCAGGCTGGCCTGAAACTTTTAATCCTCATGCTTTTGTACTGCTAAGTGCTGAGATCCCAAAAGCACATCTGGCTTTTGAATTAGTCATAACAAAGAATGAGATTCATAGCTCAAGGGACGCTTCAGCATCCCTCATGGGGAAATGTGGCCAGTCTGGACTCCTCAGCACTTTTGCATAATCTCTCCACCCCCTCCCTCTTTCTCCCTCTCTCTCCCCACTCTCATTCTCCCTTTCTCCCCCTTTCCCCTCTCCCTCTCTTTCCCCCTCCTTCCTTCCCTTCTTCTCCCCAATGTACACACACACACAGAGACACACACACACACATACAGACACACACACACAGACACACACACAGACACACACACACACAGATCCTTGTAAACTTCATCTTGTTACGTTATAGAATTCCCTGGTGAGGCTTCCTAAGTAGCTGTGATGCCTGTTTTATTGATGAGCAACCCAGGATTCAGAGCGTGTCTTTCTTTAAAAGAATGCTTGGAATTATGAATGTATATCAGGCATATACTCATCTGAAGGAGACATGGTCTGCCTGATTAAATAAGAGAGAAGCAGGGATACAGGAAGAGAAGATAAAGATTTGAAAATTACAATATCTAGAAATTAGTGGGGAATAGTGAGAAGCAGAGACTGAATTGGCTTTTGGAGAATGTGACATTTCAAAAGTGGTTCCTTTGAAGCTGGAATGTTTCTGCATTTCCATTTGAAGACCCAGGGGGTGAATGGCTGTGATGCTGATGCTGATGCTTCAGTGACTTTCCTACCTTGTGTTTTTGCCCTTTTCTAACCTAAGCCTTCCTTGTAACTTCCTTTAGGGTTGTCATCTCAACTTGTTTGTAATGAGTTGTCTTTTTCTTTTGAGGTCTTCTGGGCTGATAAAAGGGTCAGCACAACTTTGAATTTCATAAGTAAATGGTTGATTTGAATCTCCTACAATCAAAATTCCAATAATTTTTATTCAAATAAACAAATAGACACAAAGGTTCAGATTTTCTTTTAAATAGTACTAATTAGTTAAAACTAAGCATCTGCACCATTATAACTGTTATGGTATCAAACAGTATGAGGAAAGTTTGAAGCACAGCGCTTATTTCTTAAACAAATAACAGTAAGAAATAGCACTATGACTGGCAGACAAAGTGCCCATCTCTGTGAGAATACACTGGAATTTCCTCTTCCTGCAACATCTGACTTAGATTATTGTATATGATATATAATACTTCCATAACAGCTGGTTCCTTAAAGTCACATGAAGGTCTGGAGAAACTTCACACTTGGTTAGACTTGAGAGAGTTGGGGTGAAGTCAGTGAGTGTTATTGAAGGACGTGATTCTAATTGTGTGTACACCCACATCTACACCATAGCATGTGTGTGGAAATCAGAGGACAACTTTTAGGTGTTGGTTCTCTCCTTACACTTTGTGGGCTCTGCGAATTAACTCTGGTTCTCAGGTTTGGCAGCCTGTGCCTTCTTCCCATGCCATCTTGCCGGTCTAAAACACATAGCTTTTAAGTAGAATGCAGTTTCTTATGATCAATTACAGTACATAAGCAGATATATGAATGTATAAAAGTAAAATTTGTCTCTCTAGTTCATTAAAATTTATAATGCATCTGATGTTTGGCTGAATAGGCCAGCATTTGTTAATTCTATGTTAACTGTCACAAAGACATGCAAATACTTGAAAAGGTGTTGGTTGCGTAATTGTTTTCAATAGCAAGACTTTATCCAACTGTGTGTTAGGGCAGGTGTAATGAACTATAATTGATCTCATAATGGATTATCATGCCATCATTGAAGGAATATGTACTGGCAAATGATAAACATCTAACACACACACATAAACACACACACACACACACACAAACATGAAAATAAATAATATTTCAAGTTCATTTTGTATTGACCTACTATTCCTGGAGATGGGCCCTGCCATGGAGTGTGGTTGATATTCCTAGTGATACTCCATTGGAAAAAAAATAGATTTTACCTTTGACAGCAGGTATCATCAATTACAAATAGCTTTTTATTTAGGGGTGAGACTTCGTGTGCACATCCTGTCTCAGTGCTGCGACCCCTTCTGGCTTGGACCTATGCAGGCCTTATGAATCTTGTCTCTGAGTTTATATGTGCATCAGACACCTCTGTCGTTTGCAATCTTTCTGTCTCCTGTTCTGCATAGATGCTGTAGCCTTGAGGGGAGAAGTTTGCTGAAGACATCCCACTTAGGACCCGGTAATTCAAAGTCTCTAGTAGCTGCATGATACCCAATTGTGGCTTTCTTTTTCATTCACACTACACTTCTAGTTGAGTGATGCACTGATCTGTGGGTGTAGCAGTATGCCATTAGGAATCATCTTATTTATTTATTTTTTTAATTTTCAGTAAGGGATCTTTCTTTTTTTTAATTAGATTTTTTTTGTTTTTTTTTTTGTTTGTTTGTTTTGTTTTTGTTTTTTGAGAAAGGGTTTCTCTGTGTAGCCTTGGCTGTCCTGGAACTCACTCTGTAGACCAGGCTGGCCTCGAACTCAGAAATCCTCCTGCCTCTGCCTCCCAAGTGCTGGGATTAAAGGTGTGCGTCACCACCGCCCGGCTAGATATTTTCTTTATTTACATTTTGAATGTTATCCCCTTTCCTGGTTTCCCCTGTGAAAACGCCATGTCCCATCCCCCTCCCCTGCTCACCGTATGCACTCCTGCTTCACTTTCCTGGCATTCCCCTACACTGGGTCATCAAGCCTTCACAGGACCAATGGCCTCTCCTCCCATTGATGTCCTACAAGGCCATCCTCTGCTACATATGCGGCTGAAGCCATGGGTCTCTCCATGTGTACTCTTTGGTTAGTGGTTTAGTACCTGGGAGCTCTGGGGGTTACTGGGTGGTTCATATTGTTGTTCCTCCTATGGGACTTCAAACCCGTTCAGCTCCTTGGGGCCTTTCTCTAGCTCCTCCATTGGGGACCCTGTGCTCAGTTCAATGGTTGGCTGAGAGCACCCACCTCTGTATTTGTCAGGTACTGGCAGGGCCTTCCAGGAGACAGCTACATCAGGCTCCTGTCAGCAAGCACTTGTTGGCATCTACAACAGTGTCTGGGTTTGGTAACTGTATATGGGATGGATCCCCAGGTGGGGCAGTCTCTGGATGGTCTTTCCTTCAGTCTCTGCTCCACACTTTCTGTATCTCCTCCCATGAGTATTTTGTTCCCTCTTCTAAGAAGGACCGAAGTACCCACACTTTGGTCTTCCTTCTTCTTGAGTTTCCTGTGGTATGTGAATTTTATCTTGGGTATTCCAAGCTTCTGGGCTAATATCCACTTATCAGTGAGTGCATACCATGTGTGTTCTTTTTGTGATTGGGTTACCTCAGGATGATATTTTCTAGTTCCATCCATTTGCCTAAGAATTTCAAGAAGTCATTGTTTTTAATTGCTGAGTAGTACTCCATGTGTAAATATACCACATTTTCTGTATCCATTCCTCTGTTGAGGGACATGTGGGTTTTTTCCAGCTTCTGGCTATTATACATAGGGCTGCTATGAACATAGTGGAGCATGTGTCCTAATTACATGCTGGAGAATCCTCTGGGTATATACCTAGGAGTGGCATAACAGGGTACTCTGGTAGTATTATGCCCAGTTTTCTGAAGAACCATCAAATTGATTTCCAGAGTGGTTGTATCAGTTTGCAATCCCACCAGCAGTGGAGGAGTGTTTCTCTTTCTCTACATCCTTGCCAGCACCTGCTGTCTCCTGGACTTTTGATGCTAGCCATTCTGACTGGTGTGAGGTGAAATCTCAGGGTTGTTTTGATTTGCATTTCCCTAGTGACTAAGGATGCTAAACATTTCTTTAGGTGCATTCCGGCCATTCGATATTCCTCAGGTGAAAATTCTTTGTTTAACTCTGTACCCCATTTTTTAATAGGGTTATTTGGTTCTCTGGAGTCTAACTTCTTGAGTCCTTTGTATACATTGAATATTAGCCCTCTGTCGGATGTAGGGTTGGTAAAGATCTTTTCCCAATTTGTTGGTTGCTGTTTTGTCCTATTGACAGTGTCCTTTGCTTTACAGAAACTTTGTAATTTTATGAGGTCCCATTTGTCAATTCTTGCTCTTAGAGCATAAGCTATTGGTGTTCTGTTCAGGAAATTTTCCCCTGTTCCCATGTGCTCAAGGCTCTTCCCAAGTTTCTTTTCTATTAGTTTCAGTGTGTCTGGTTTTATGTTGAGGTTCTTGGTCCACTTGGACTTAAGCTTTGTACAAGGAGATAAGAATGGATCAATTTGCATTCTTCTGCATGCTGACCTCCAGTTGAACCAGCACCATTTGTTGAAAAGGTTTTTTTCCACTGGCTGGTTTTAGCACCTTTGTCAAAAATCAAGTGACCATAGGTGTGTGGGTTCATTTTTGGGTCTTCAATTCTACTCCATTGATCTACCTGCCTGTCACTGTACCAATACCATGCAGTTTTTAACACTATTGCTCTCTAGTACTGTTTGAGGTCTGGGATACTGAGTCCCTCAGAAGTTCTTTTACTGTTGAGAATAGTTTTCGCTATCCTGGGTTTTTTGTTATTCCAGATGAATTTGAGAATTGATCGTTCTAACTCTATGAAGAATTGGGTTGGAATTTTGATGGGGATTGCATTGAATCTGTAGATTGCTTTTGGCAAGATGGCCATTTTAACTGTTAATCCTGCCTATCCTCGAGTATGGGAGATCTTTTCATCTTCTGAGGTCTTCTTCAATTTCTTTCTTCAGAGACTTGAAGGTCTTGTCATACAGATCTTTCACTTTTTTGGTTAGAGTCACACCAATATACTGTATATTGTTTGTGACTATTATGAAGTTTGTCGTTTCCCTAATTTTTTTCTCAGCCTGTTTATCCTTTGAGTATAGGAAGGCTACTGATTTGTTTGAGTTAATTTTATATCTAGCCACTTTGCTGAAGTTGTTTCTCAGCTGTAGGAATTCTCTGGTGGATTTTTTTTGGGTTGCTTAAGTATACTATCTTAAATATCTGCAAATATCTCTTGTGGTTTTATTTGGGTATGTAGCTCTGTAGCCCCAATCAACTCTGGGTGCAGGCAGATATAGGAAGACTCTTGTCCCAGGCTGCTCCTAGGCTGTTGTGTCCTCAGGGTTTTCGGCTATTTCCTCAGAGCAGCAGGGGTGGTCCTACCTCTGCTGTCTGTCCTCTCTGCACTCCTGAGTGGTTAACTACCTCCGTGAGTCACTTGGATATGGTGTGAGGTGACAGAAGGTAGTCCCAAGCCAGAGACAGAAACTGGAGGACTTTGTCCAGAGGGTTCCGGGCATCATTCTCTGTTTTAAACTTTACCCCCAGTCTGCTTACCAGGAAAGCAACTCCCAGTTTGAGAAAGAACGCGATAGAGAAACAAGAATACCACAAAACCAGATATTTCTCTGTATCCCAAGAATCTAGTGACTATCACATACTTCCAGGTTCTTTCTCCTCAGCAGAATGTTAAATTTCCACTTCAGCGTTGCTCAGAATTTTGTCACCCAGAACTGAGAGATAGGTTATTAAACCTATACTGGTGCAAGGGCTACTTACTCATCTCAGCGTTGGTTTCTTGGCATCTCTCATAGCATCTGCATAAAAGCAAAGTTAAGTCCATCTTTATTCCTGTGCCTTTTGCTTTGGTGTCTGCTTGGCAGGCACATTTTTGAAGCATTCTGTTGGAATTGACTGGATAAAGCTAATCTGGGTGATGAAACGCTGTGCAAAGCATCATATATGGAGGTGCAGTGTGAGATCCCTTCTGTAGAAACAATATGGCAGGTGTCCTGGCTGGCCATGCTCACCCCTCTCTTTCTCTTTCCAGGGAGGAGAACACTGTTATTACCAGGGCCAGGTCCGAGGAGACCCTGCCTCCTTTGTTGCCCTGTCAACATGTCACGGGCTCCAGTAAGTGCCACATAAATTATTTATGCCTTTGCTAGCTCGATAGCTTTTCTTTATGTGTGATGTACTCGTAAAATGTCTCAGTGTTTCAGAAGCCAGAGGCTTTGAAAATATGTTGCCATATAGTGGTACTTGAGTCATTTTTTTTCTAGTTTCATTTAGATTCAGACAGTAGCTTGGGTAACTTTGTTTTCTGTTCCTGGGAATGATTAGCTCCCCCTATAACCAATTCGACTCCCCAGTTTTTCTTGGTTTAACTCTTTATATTTTCATGGAATAATAGATAGAAATTCTAGTAGATAAAATCTGTGGTGCTTTACACAAAAAACAGGGGGCAGATGAGCTCAGAAACTCCTTGTTCAGTAGGAACCCACAGAACTCACAGCAGCCAAGAGAAGACACACACACACACACACACACACACACACACACACACACACACACACACAGAAAGCTCTCTAGAACAAGTTTGTCCAACTGAGCTTCCGTTCTCACAGCTGTCTCATCCTAGAATGGTTGCCGATAGTAACACAGGTGTGTACCTCTATATCCTTTCCATGATGGTGATGCCCATGGGCCATTTCTCCTTGTTTTATGGTCTCTTGAAAACCAATAAAATCCACCCCAAAGCATTCTATTTACACTAAATCAATTCCTTCTGGCCTCTTACTTTTTTTTTCCTTAATTTTATTCTGCATACAGTGAAACAGTGAACTAAGATTCAATTACTTTTAAGTTTTGTTGGTAGATAGTTTTTGTAGCGAGTTAGAAATGTAGCCCTTGAGGGCAGGAAGGGGGCTTATGGGACTTTCGGGGAGGGAGGAAACGGGAAAGGGGAAATAATTTGGAATGTAAATAAAAAAATATAGAAAATAAAAAATAAAGAAAGAAATGTAGCCCTTCTGACCTAACAACCTGCTACGGGGACTCTGCTGTGGACTAGGCACTAGAAATAGTAAGGTAATTTTAGCATGTGTGAGTCCTGAGACCTCGGTGGGGTGGACAGGGCAAATATAGCCTGGGTCCATTTTGTAGACTAGGATAAGGTTATTTGTGTTCTTTGAGAAAGGAAAAAAAATTATCCTGGGGCAAAATAGAAGCTAAAGATTGTCACTGAAGGACAGGTGGAGTGTAAGGGTTCCAAAGGCATGTCACCTGCATCGGTAGAGTGGCCCTGTGGCAGACTTTGAGAAAACCTTCTGGTGGGTGTTAGATCTTAAATCTACAATGGAGATGGAATGAGATAGTCTGGGGAGTCTGGCTAGTGGCCCAAGTTAAGGACACTCTTGGCCTGTCTCTGGTAAGAAGTATGTTAGACAGGTTGACAGAGAGACTGCCAGGTTGAGAAAATGACCAAGGAGGGAGGCTGTGTGACTGAACAATGCAAAGCCTCCCCATGCTTCTCATGATAAGTTAAATGGGTATTTACTTGATGTGTGTCACATGAGTAAAGATTATTATAGTTATGGCACCTTTGCTTATTGTATGAGGGCCTTGAATTTCTTACCAGATGAAAGGCTTGTTGAAATCATTTTCATAGTAAAACTGGTGTAGCTCATCTCAACACAGCATAGTTGACAGCTAGGGACAGTATGCTTGGCCTTGCTCACACTTATAACACCAGAGGAGTTATGTAAAAGCAAGAGGCCTGTCTCCATCTCTCTTTTACACGTAAGATCTCAGCCAAGTCCCAGTGATCATACTCACTGCTTTCCAGTTTGCTTCTCTGTTTCCCAATGGATGGGCTGTTGTGAGAACCCGAGGATGGTGTGAACCCCTTTTATGGGATCTCCTAGGTATAGGATTATAAGAACAGCAGGTGGGTTCTACCTTCCTGAAGTCATTTAAGGATAGCAAGAATAATGCGTAGGATCCTGCCTCAGTTGCTTTAACTCAGTGTGCTTTATAACTGCCTTTAAAAACTCTTTCACTTAAAAGTAAGCAAAATGAAATTAATAGAAAATTCATGATGTATCTACAAGTACTGATAGAATTGTGTACAACTGTGTTTGGGCTTTCTTAGATGGTATAAGCATATTTTATACTTTTTGTTGTTGATGAACTACTATCATCATGATTTTACTTCTGAGCACAATTGCTTCTAGCAGTGTTTTGTATATATATTGTTGAGCATTAAAAGAGATAGGATATCTAAGTTATAATAGTTTAGCTATGATCCTTATTACTTTATGCATAATTCATCTTTTATAAATGACCAAGTATATTCTGAGGTTTTTTTTTTCATGTTTCTGATTTACTGCATTTAATTGAAGAACATAAAAAGGAAAATTGGATTAATAAAACTTGTTCATACTTTTGTACAGATTCAAAGGATTAATAGGCAATATTTTGATCCATATATATTTGATACTATGACAAAAATCTTAAGACTATGGGAACCTAAAAAAAAAATGAAATCAAATATAAGTTTATTGCCCTCTGGTGGAAATCTGTAAGAATGACTGCTGTTTCCTTTCCTCTTATTTTGTTTCAGCTTTATAAAATGTAGCTCAACTGTTTCATAATGATGTGGTTCTAGTTACATGGTCTAATTGTTATAGGCTTACCATATGTACAATTTTTGTTTAATATAAAGGCATCAATCCTCAAAGCAAATTAAACAGCTGGCTGTTTATTATTATTATCATTATTATTACTATTACTATTATTATCATTATGTTAGTAACAGCATGTTATGATGAATTAGAATTTACTAAGTACAGATAATTTCAGAACTTTTCTTTCTACTTAATGATGCTTTCTTACGCAACACATGTCAAAAAACAATGTGAAAAAACCCCTGATTTTCCTGTTGGGCAATATTCTAGTTTGCTTTCTATTGCTCAGAAGAAACACTGACCAAAAGCAACTTGGGGAGGAAAGGGTTCATTTCAGTTTAAAAGCTGTAGTCCATGTATCCATCATAAAGGGAAGTCAGAGCAGGGACTCAAGGCAGGAACCAGGAGGAAGGAGTGCTCTTTACTGGGTTAATCTCCCCAGCTTGCTAAGCCTGCTTTCTTATTCAACCTAGCCCCATCTG
Source organism: Tokudaia tokunoshimensis (assembly GCA_036184795.1). Lineage (NCBI taxonomy): Eukaryota > Metazoa > Chordata > Mammalia > Rodentia > Muridae > Tokudaia > Tokudaia tokunoshimensis. Next base: position 20,108,118 of record BTHU01000002.1, read on the forward strand.
CCTATGGGTGGTACTGCCTACAGTAAGCTGGGCCCTCCTATGTCAATCATTAATCAAGAAAATGCCCCATAGGCATGTCTGTGGGCCAATCTAATGAACATAGTTCAAAGAAAACACCCTCTTTCTGAGTAGGTCTTGTTTTATGCCATGTTCACAAAAACTATGACAGGTAGTAACACTGTAAATAAAACAATCCACTTGCCATGTAGACTTTGACAAAGGTTAATGGTTATATAATGTTCTGGATGATCTGAACAGTTCTTAGCAAGGTTAGAAAGAATAATGTTTGTCATATTTGGTCTGTTTGGAGGTGTACCTGAGATAGATAGATAGATAGATAGATAGATAGATAGATAGATAGATAGATAGATAGATCAGATATTATAGTGTATTTTTCCTGACTACATCTGTTTATCTTTAAATTCCAAATTCAGTGTCATCCAGAAAGTACATATATGGTTGAAAACTGAGCAGACATGAGCGTGGCTATTCTAGTTGGTGTCTGAGAATTTAAAACATGTGGAAGCTGTTCCAGCAGAAACAAAAGAATTTCAATGGAGTCAGACCTGGAAACCATTATAAGTATAGCTTAGGGAAATGAATAGATTTCATAACATCATTAATGAGAGACAAATAATATTCTATGTCTAACCTCTTGGGTATGATGTGAGTCTTTTTACCCTAAACTGAAAAATTAACATAAGGATCACAGTTCTGTTCCCCTTAAGTACCTGAATAAGACCAGTATCTGTAGCACCATGAGGCACCTAATTTTAATATAAACACTGTATTCTAACCACAGTGGTGTCAGGAACTTTCTGAATGGGAGATGATACCATATGTACTTCAAATGCCCCTGTCATGGTTGGTATGAGAATGCCTTCCATAGGCTCATATATTTGAATGGTTTGCCCCTAGTTGGTAGAACTGTTTTGGAAGGATTAGCTGTCACCTTGTTCAAAGAGGTGTGTCTTGGGGTGGGCTTTGAGGTTTCAAAAGCTCATGCCAGGCCCAGTCTTACTCTCTCCTGACTGGTTCCTGAGGATCAGGATTTAGCTCTCAGCTACTTCTCCAATGCCATGTCTGCCTGTTGCCCTGCTTTCTGCCATGATGATCATGGAGTTAACATCTCCATGATGATCATGGAGTTAACTGTAAGTCAGCCCCTGATAAATTGCTTTCTTCTATATGTTACCTTGGTCATGGTGTCTCTTCACAGCAATAAAACAACACTAAGGGACTCCCTTTGTAGGACTTCTAAATAGCACGTAGTCACCTCCAACATAAGAGGTTGCAAGCCACTCTTGATTTGTGCCCTCCTTCCCGGCCTCTGCCTGTTGGGGCTACCCACTGTTTTTCTGAAGCTGTTGTTATTTTGTTTAATGTCAATGCTGTCTTTACAGTGCTCAGGTCAAACCTTGGAGTAATTGTTGATATCTTCCTGGCAAAGTCTGCATCAAGCATTGCAACAAACCTTGTTGATTCTCCTTTCAAAATTATATCTAGGCTGGGTACGTGGCTCAGTGATATAACATGTGCTTAGCCTGTAAAGCATGGATTGAATCCTCAACAGTGAAAAGAAATACACACATACAAGTTCATACATATAGACACAGACACATAGACACACAGATCAACACTCCACACACCAACACAAACATAGACATATACCCACACAGACATAGACACACACACAGACACAGACACACACACACACAGACACACAGACACACTACTACTACTACTACTACATACCCCTCTAGAAATTGGTCAGTTCTCACCACTTCTGTCATTACCACCATCTTCTTTCTCTTAGATTATAATAATCCCATCCTAGTAATCACTGCCTTTACCCTCACTATTGTAAAGAATATTATAACACAGTAGCTGGGATAGTCATTTTAAATCAAGCATAAGGGCTTATGCCTGCAGCTCTAGCCCTTGGGAGGCAGAGGCAGAAAGGCAGAGAGGTAGAGAGGAAGAGAGAGAGAGAGTGGGAGAGAGAGAGAGAGAGAGAGAGAGAGAGAGAGAGAGAGAGAGAGAGAGAGAGAGAGAGAGAGAGAGAGGAGAGAGAGAGACAGGCAGAGGCAGAAAAATTGCTGTTAAAGTCAACCTCAAGGAAACATTGACATTCTGTCTCAATAAACAAATATGGCAAAACAGGGAGAGGACATTTCCTCTGCTTAGAATCCTGCATGACGATCTTCTCATCTCTCCAAGTAACATCCAAGGCCCTCAGAAGAGACAATCTGCTATGCCCACCAGGCCTCTGACTGCCCCTGCCCATTTTAATTTCACCTCGTTGCCCTCTTCCTATTCCTGGATCATGCCAAGACTTTTCTTACCTGAGAACATCTGAAATGTCCTTTGTACAAGTGTAGGTAGGTAGTGGATCTGGTGAAGCCCTTCCCTGAACTTCTAGGAGAAACCAATAACCCTTCCTTTCAGCTCTCCCATACCCAGTCTTATAGTGATAGTTATTAACTTTAGCCTGCTTAATTTCTACCATACAGTTCATGTTCACCTAACTTAAATTTCTTTCTTATGTGTTTACTTTTTATCTTCCCTAAAATGAGGACAGAAAATTGACTTGTTTTGTTTACTATACCACATCTGCACCTACAGCTGTGCATTGCTGGTCCTCTGTCAGTTCACACTGTGGTCTCAGATCTCAGATGATTAGCTCATGTACCCAGAATGCATTGCTTCTCGCCTCCTTTATATGAGTTATGAGTTATTGAAGCTAGGAGGGTTACTTCCGTCTCTCTCCTGCACAGTGAAGATGGTCACTGCTTCTCCCTCATACAGTTGTGGAAAGATTTAGTTCAGAGCAAGTCATTGGAAGCATGCTTACTCTGATTACCAGAGCACTTTCCAGGTTGTAGTAGGAGGGCATTCTTAGTGTAATCTCAGGCAGCCTGTGTCACCTGCATCATCTAGGTGTCTTTTGTTATTGCGGACTTTGTTGCTGTTTTCCCTAGGACTATATATCTGTGTATGTTAGGCAAACTCTCAACCACCATCCTTACTGCTGTTCTTTTCAACATTTGAATTGGGGACAGGAGCTCATGAATTTTCCCAGGTCAACCTTGAATCTTCTTGCTGCCACCTTTTAGTACTTGAGATTGTAAGATTAGGTTACCACACCAGCATCTGAGACTTGTTTTAATGTCTGAGGTAGAACAAACAGAGCACGTTAGGATTAAAGAAATATGCCAGCACTGAGACCTGGGATTTGTTTCAAATTCCAGAGTCCCAGCCTAGAAATCTGAAGAGGGTTCTTCGAGGCCTACACTTTGACAGATACTCTAGGGTCTCCTTTGTATACTAAGTCTCAGGATTCCATATTAGAAGAACAATGGAAAACACCTAGAAAACACTGAAGGGCATGAAGTTGAGAGGGTCTGCCTGTGGGGAGGCTTTGCCTTGCAGAAGTGTGTGTGTGTGTGTGTGTGTGTGTGTGTGTGTGTGTTGTGTGTGTTGTATACCTGTGCGATGTCCATGTATCTGGTGATGATGAATAGGTCTGAGAAACAGACACTGAATGAAACTGTTCCAGTGCTGCTGACCCTAAAATGACCTTGCTCTGGATGAGACTTGATAGCTATGTCTAATTATTTTCTTGTACTTGGCAGTGGGATGTTCTATGATGGGAACCACACATATCTCATTGAGCCAGAAGAAAATGAGATGTCCCAAGTAAGTGATCTCTTTGCAGTGCAAATGTCGGTATTGGTGCAGAGACCTTTATTCCTCTTGTCTCCTCTTTCCACCCTCTTTATATTTTTATATTGTTAGGGACAGGATTACACACACACACACACACACACACACACAATAGAGAGAGAGAGAGAGACTGAAGCAAATTAAGCCCACACTTTTTAATTTTTAATATTTCTTGCCCTTCCTCTCTTATATTGGAAATACTTTCCCTGAAGTGAGTTCTGAAGCCACACTTCTCTCTGTTGTGTGTTGTGTGCTTTACTTTAGACAACTACACCAAATATTATAGGCTATGTGTGTGGCTTATACAACAGAAAGTATTTTCTCCCTGTTCTGTAGGCTGTGACATTACAAATCAAGATGCCAGTGTCCTGTGGGCTCTCTCCTTGGGTAGCAGGCAGTTGCCTTCCTGATGTGCTTTTACTTGTCAGAGAGAGATTTCTGATCATCTCTTCCTCATCCTATGAGGATGTCAGCCATATTGGATTTGGGTGCCACCATCCCAGCCTTATTTAACATTTACTATTTTCTGCAGGCACAATGTCGTGACCTCCAGCCATCAACATTAATCTGTTGCCATGAGTCCGGGATGTGATACATACATTTGATCCATAACAGACAGAAGCCACAGATGTGCCATTTCCGCCTCTTTCTTTTCTCAGTCCCACACTTTTCTACAAGGCATGTTGCTTTCAAGGCTCAATGCCAGTGAAGTTTGCAGAGACCCAGGACTTCTTAATTATCTTCTTCTAGGAGTTGGTACAAATTAGGAAAGGATTGAGTTAACATTTAGACTGTAGTAGCCTTGTTGGTCTTTGGCTAAAATCAGATGTGATAGACTATAGGGAAACAATGTAGTCTTTAATACTTCCTTTGCATTTGTATTCCAGAAATACACATTGTTTTGCCACCTGTTAAACAGCCCTGTTGGGGAAACCATCTGACCAGTGTACCTATTAAGATAACCTTATCACTGTGCATGACACTCATGTTTTAGAGGTTATACATACCTTACATACTATGACATCCTAATCTTTTAGCACTTAGATGCAGTCACATGAAATTATTTGAATGTTTATTAATGTTTTTCTTAGAAGGAAAAGTGTTGCATTTTTCTCTTGCTTTCTAGAACTATCTATGTCAGGATTCTGGACATCACTTATATCTGTCATTTTGCTCACAGTCACCAGGAAGATTGGTATCTCTGCACTCACTGCCTACTGGAGCTATCTGGTTCTTAAAGTGGGGACAGGGATCTGGGAGAAGAGCCAACCCATTTTCCTAGATAACTTACATTCCCTTGGGGAAATAGGTCCATTCAGTTATTTTCCATGACTGCCTCTTTGGCTCTTCTGCCTGTAAGGCATTGTGGTTGTAATTGGTAGTTGTAGTGCTAGAGGATTGCATTCTTCATGGTGGCTGTGCAGTCAGGGCTCTTGGCCTCTCGAAAACCTGGAGAACTTGTAGTCAAGCTACAGTTCTCTTAGGGTCCTAGCTTCTCCAGCTATGATGGCCTGAAGCCAATGATACTTGCTTCACATGTGCCTAATCTCTGCCCTGTGTGCTCTTGTAGGAGGAGTCTCATTTTCACTCCGTGTACAAATCCAGACTGTTTGAATTTCCCTTGGATGACCTTCCATCTGGTATGGTATTCATATTGGGATTTTTTTTAAAATGGCAACCCAGTAATTCAATTACTACTTTAGAACCAATATATATGCTAAACAATAATTGACAATTGCTCATGACATTTTAGAGGGAGTGTCAATTTGTACTGAAGGAAAGAATAAAATATAAACTAGCTTCTTATTTGCAACTGAGAAGTACAGAAAGATATGGCTTAAGCACACAGAAGGAACACTTAAGAAATGAAGACTCACCGTAAGGAACTAGAAGAGATGTTTGTAAAGATGGTAATGGATGTGGAAATCCACCCTGGTGGTAAAGTGATGGTTTTGTGAACACAGGCATGAATCATCTCCCCATGTGCTATTTCTCCATCACTCTTTGCTCTAACAAAAGCTGTTATAGTTTAACATTTTATATACTTGTGTGCTACTTATGAAATTGGCACATATTTTCCTCTCATTTTTGTGTATAGCTTAATCTCTAAAATTGTTGATTGGAGAGGTACATCCGCATGTCATGTGACAAGCAGAGCTGCCCTTGGTGCTACAACCCCATGTTTGTGGAACTTTGATTATAGAAGGGACATACTTTGTCTTTTGCTCCTTTTAATTAATTTAGTTTTTGCGATAACTTTGTGTGGTAATATAACTCATTTCTTTGTTAGATTTTGCTTTTGTAGATAAAGAAATAGAGGTTCATCGTGTTTGGTTTTCCAGGGTCCCACTGCTAGCTATTAAAGGACAAGGATTATGATACTTTGAAAGATTGCTATGAAGAAGTCACAGAAAACCATGAAAAAGTAGCCAGCCCAAAAGCAAATCTAACACCACTGTTAGAAAAGCAGTTAATAGCTTACAGCTCCCCTAGAGAGGAGCTGACACTTTCTACTTTAGTAAAGGGAAAAAAGTCCCATTCGGTGGAATTCACTATTTTGGAGGCCAATGAGATTGCTCAGTGGATAATGGCATTTACCATACAAGCCTAGTGATCTGATTTCTGTCCCCAGAACCAATTCACTATTTTGGAGGCCAATGAGATTGCTCAGTGGATAATGGCATTTACCATACAAGCCTAGTGATCTGATTTCTGTCCCCAGAACCCGCATGAAAACAGCAGAGAACTGACTCAAAGTTGTCCTCTGACTTCCACATGAAGTGTGGCACATGTGTGCCCCAGCTATGGCATGCATACAAAATAATGCAATTTGAAAAAGAATCCACGACTTAGAAAAGTCTGCCAGTAAACACATAGACATTCCTAATTCACACTGTGCTTTCAACAACTTTATGAAACTTTATAATGCCACTTACAGGAACAAAATAAATCTTGAATGGCTGCATTCCAATAAAACTGCAGAGTAATAGATCTTCCTGGAAGCAATCAGCATTGATTATTATTTAAAATAATAAAGATTCCCTACCAAAGACTTCAATATAGGAGTGCTACAATGTAACCTTACAAGGTTTTTTGCTTTGTTTTGCTTTGTTTTGTTTTTGTTTGTTTTTTTAACTTTGTTCAGGGTTCTTTTTCACAGATGATTGTGAAAGCACTCTTTTCATTTTTCTTTTCTTTTTTTCTGATAGGGTCCAACTCTGTAGCCCACCTTGGCCTCAGACTTGCAATGATCCTTCTGGCCCAGCCTCCCCAGTGCTGGATTTGAGGCTGTAAATTTCTATGCTCAGCCCATTTCTAGTTTCCTAAGCAGAGGTTGCCTCTGTCAATTTTAAGAATGGAATTGTCTTTCAAGATTACTTATAATTTACTATGACAAGAAGAAAACAAGAAATGGTCATGTGTTTTATTTTGTTTTTTAATTTTAGGTTGAATATAATTGAACAGTATTATGGGCACCATTACCACCTTCAACTTTCCTGTTGTCTATTTCCTAGAGATAAAAATAATGTAATTAGGTATTTGCCAATTCATTTGACTATGGTTCCTTTTATTTTTTGTGATGTCTCTCAGGAAAAATGTTCCTTAGAACAAATTTTGGAGAAAAAAAGAATCTTGCTTTCAGTAGACAAGTTGACACTTTGGGAATGATGTGCATAAAACATAAGCCCTGTGTGTGATGGGCTGGGCTCTGTGTGTGCCCTATTGGATGTGTCCATGCCCCTATGTATCCCTACTGGGATACAATGTTTTTATTACTGAGACACTTCCCTGTGCAGTTTCCCCAGCTTGCCTTCTGTTTCTGCTGTTTCTTTTTCTGCTTATTTTCCCTATTGACTAGCCTTACCTTTAGTAGGATTTCAAACATATGGAACCCTGTATTATATTTCACTTCTTTTGCTTAGCATATGCCTATGACATTTATGTTATCAAAATTAGCAATAGTTTGTTGATTTTATTATTGAATTTATTCTGTGTTATGACTATAGTAAATTCTTACTAATTATGCTGATGGATGCTTAATGTTTTCCAGTTTGAGGCTATTATTAATAAGCAACCATGAACATTTTTGTATTAGTCTTCTCTTTTTCTTCCAGTCTCTGTTTCCCCTCCTCCTTTATTTCTACTTTTGCAGAAGCATAGTTTTATTTCTTCTATAAGCAAGGATGTTCTGGGAAGGCTTATGTGTAACTTGGGCTCAGTGTCATCAAACCTCAGCCTGTACCTGCTGGTAGCCACACGTTACTAGCCTCACCTCAGAGCCTTTAATGTAGGACATTTGGGGTCAGTTCTGAGACTTCATTTCCAGCATGTCCCCCAGAGATGCCAATTTTATTAATCTGAGGATTCCACCTTGAAAACCTTTGTTTTATGAGAAGTTGTTGAGTTGTTTCTTCAGAGTAGTTATGTCTTTGTACAACCACATCAGCACCATGTGCCAGGAGGAATTGCTCCAAAACTTGAGTACCAGATACTAAGGAATTTCTGTGGTGTTCATGTTTGTCAGCCACTCTAGTGAACATACTGCTGGGCCAATGAGCTTTCATCTGCGCATCTTTTGACTGGTGATACATAGAGTATGCATATACCCTATACATATACATAGTTGTATTTTTCTCTTTTAGTTGTTGCATTATAGAAGGATTTACATATTCTGTGTTTGACCTTAGCCAAAAACAAAACTAAATGATTATGTAGGCTGAACAAAAGGTCTTTGTCAGATGTATTATCAACACTGAATTATTTGGATTGTCATAAAGTATTCCTTTGACTCTGTTCATTTAGCTACCCATTGTCTGTCTGTCTGTCTATCTGTCTATCTATCTATCTATCTATCTATCTATCTATCTATCTATCTATCTACCTATCTATCTATTATCTATTTATTTATTTGGTTTACTGTGGCCTTATACTGTATTTTGAAATCAGATACCATATTTCCTTCAGTTTTTCCCTTTTTCAAATTAATTCAACTCTTCTAGGTTCTTTGCATTTTCATACAGGTTATAGAACCCATTTGTCAGTTGTCTATAATTCCTCTTAACGTATTAGATTATATTAAATGTTTATAGTAACTGTGGATAAACAGGATAGTAATAAGTCTTCCAGTCCATGAGAATAGTATAGCATGTTTCCTCATATATTTAGGGTTTGTTGTTTGTCTTGCATGAGACTCTGGTTTAATCTCTAGCTTCAAATACAACAAAACAAAACTAATTCTCAGCCCCTTACCCATATACTGAATTACAAAAGATTAAAATAAATAGTTATACTTAAGGCAGGAACCTAGTATAACTGTCCTCTGAGAGTCTCTACCCAGCAGCTGACTGAGACAGATCCAGATACCCATAGTCAAACACTGTTGGTAGGTTTGGGACCCTTATGGAAGAGTTGGGGGAAGGATTGAAGGCTCTGAAGGGGATAGGAAGACTTCACAGGAAGACCAACAGATTTAACTAACCTGGACTGAGGGAGCTCTCGGAAACTCAGCCACCAATTAAAGAGTATACACAGACTACATGGAGGCCTCTGGCATATAGAGGGCTGCCACATTTGGCCTTAGTGGGAGAGGATGCATCAATTCCTACAGGGACTTGATGTGCCAGGGTGTGGAGATACCCAGGGAGGTCCCAGCCCTCTCACAGGCGAAGGGGAGCAGAAAGGAGGAGGGGCTTGGGGGTGCGCTTGGAATGTAAATAATTAAGTACATTATAAATAAATAAAAATATCACACATCAAAAATGTCATTTTTTTTCTCAAGGACTTCATATTTGTTTTTATTTCAGTGCGTCATGTAGCTCAGCCTTTCTCATGCTATGTAGTTAAGACTTGCTTTCTACCCCTAATCCCACCTCTGCTGCCCTGGAGGACATTCCTGCAACTGGGCCCTAACTAGTCATTATGAAGGAAAGAGACCAGTGGATGAGTGTGGGGAGGAGGGGATTACAAATAAAGAGGGTCCTGTATAAGAAAAAAAATATATAAAGACATTTACAATTTCTGTTTGCATTAGCCATTTTTAGTATAGAAGTTGTAGATAAAGATTTATTATTTCACAATTTCTGAGAGTTGAATGCCTGAATGTGGCTTAGCTGAATGGCCATTGCTGATTTTTGTAACTGCTAGCTGGAGTTTTAACTTCCTTTGAAGGCTCTGATACGGGGGGTTCACATCTGAGCTTGCTCATCAGTGATTAGCAGAAGTGTTCCGTCTTTTTGGTGAACTGGTCCTTTCATCATTACATACCCTGACTCCGCTTTACAGGGTATATTTGTTGTCCTAGAACTACCTGTCTGGTATTAATGTGCCTAAGATTGTTTTTATCCATTGAGAATTTCATAATACATATAATATATTTTGATCATGTTCATCCCCCAGTCCTCCCTTGACTCCTCCCAGATCAACCCCTACCTCCTCACTCTTGTTATTTAAAAAAGTTATTTTTAAAAAATAATAATCCACCAAATTAAATTTGTTCTACTCATATACTCATATGTGTGGGAGCAACCACACACAGCTAATGTCAGCTTATAAGTGAGTCCATAAGCATGTCTTTCTGGGTCTGCATTATCTCACTCAGGATGAATTTTTTTCTTTGTTGCATCTATTTGCATCACTTCATAGAAAGTCTTTCCTTACATCTAACCTAGAACCCAGAGATGAATCTGTATGCTTGAAGAGTTTGTGTGTGACTGTAACCTGCAAGTTAGAGAGCCTCAGACTGTCCCATTGCCCTGCAAGAACAAGCAAGGCCTTAGATAAAGTTTGTCATGGCCTGAGAAGAGTGCCTATGAATTGGACACAACTAAGTCAACATTTTGGTGTCCTCCATTAATTACAAGTGTGTTGTGTTTGCTTCCATTTCTCCTTTTCATTTTGCAGCCCCTAGAGAAGGTTAGTGATGGAAGTGACAGGTGGTCTACTTAGCAAGTCATAAATAAACAATGTGTTGCTATTTATAGTATGGCTATAAAAAATGGCATGAATCAAGACAGATGTGTTTGAACTTTTATGTGTTGTATTTACCCACTATATTTATTTATGATTAACATAACAGGGTTACTTAATACCCTCGCTAAGAATAAAGAAGAATTAATGACATTTGCCTGCTATTAAAGAAGTCTGGAAAATGCACTGTTTTGCTTTCATTTCCTTGTAGAATTTCAACGCGTAAACATTACTCCCCCCCAGTTTATTTTGAAGCCAAGACTAAAGCGGAGGAAAAGACAGGTATGTGTTTGCAGGTGTATGCCATATTTAGAACGGTTGGCAACCAGCAATCCTTTGTGTCTACATTCAGTGTCTGTTGGGGTAAGAATTAGTACAGCCATTTGTGAAGGTGGGGAGACAGGACCGGTGACAGATGTGTGCAAGCAGCAATGGGGGTGCATCAATTTACATGAGGTGGCTAGAGGATGGAGGATTATGGATTCCTCTTTTCCCTGAGTCGTGACAGCTCTGCTTGAAGCAAGGTCTTTTCCCACACTTTGATATGAACCACGTCTTCTCTGATATGAACCAGGCTCTTCTCTGCTATTCCTGACAGGTTTTGAAGCCACAAAACATACTTTTCTCACTCTAGCTGCCTTGGGCTTTAGTATATAAATGAGGACATAGCTTTAGCACCGTTCAACTTACATTACAGTAATAGCAACTGTCTGTAAGGTACCTTAAACCACAGGGGCAGCTACTGTTCTTTCTCCGAGCTCACACATCTGAAGATGGCTTGTTCTGTGTCACATAGTTGACAAATGGTTTGGAATAAAGATCTGACTGTCAGAGTCAACCCAAAGTAATAATGCTGTTGACAGTTGGTGGGAGTGTCCCTGTGCGTGTGGCATAAGGAACACCGGAGGAAGGAAACAGATGGGCATCAAAGTGGATTGTTGAAGGATGTGTGAAGAATTTACTTCATAGAGAGGACAGGGTAATACTTCTTAGGCATGTGCTTGTTCCTCATACACATGTCTGCATCTATCTGGTCTACCAAGATTGAGCCTAGCAATGCTCACACAAGCAAATGTTCTGCCACGGCTAGAGTCTGCTGAAGTTGTCCAGTACAGACTTGCACTTGCTCTATATGCAGCTGTAGAACTCATGGTCCTTCTGTCTCAGCCTCCCCAGTAACTGATATGAAGGCCCCTGCTGCCATTGCCTTTACATAGAACAGGTACTATGTGGTTTCCTTTTGGTTTTTGGCAGGATCTCACTCTGTAGCCTCAGTGGCTTCAGATGCGCACCATTCGTCCTGCCCTAGACTCCCTAGTGCTGGGATTACCGGTATACGTTTTTCATGCCTGGTAAAATGGAATGTATTTTCATATAGACTTTTATGTGAATTATAGTTGTTAATTTGTTAAAAACTTAGCATGTACTTGACCACTTTATAAGAATTTTAACTGTTTAGCTGGAGAATTTGACAGAATATTAACACATTTGCTCCTCATGATATCCTTCTTAAGAAGGGATTGTTGTGATCTCTATGTGTTGAGGAGGACAGAATGCACACAGCTTAAGAAGGAACTGGGATTCTGATTTATACAATTCGGTCTCAGAAGTATCTCTCACTACACATACTCTCTGAACCACCCCTTCAGAAGTCTGTGTGTTCCACAAGCCACTACCTTCTTTAGATACAGACACATGGATGTCTTCCATGAAGATTTACTTTACAAAGTTGCTTATTATTATGAATTCTGAATGGACAGAGTAGGAGAAGGATCCTCTTAACATGTGTCCTGAAGTTCTTATAAGCATCACAACATCTTGTCCTTTGTTAAGAACAGTCTATAGGGACCCATGAAACTAAGTTTGTGTGATTCTGTGTGGTTCAAATGAAAGTCCAAGGCATTGAGAAAAATGTTGAGATTCACTGGAAAGCCTGCTAGATTAACTAGTAAGCCCATGGGGAACGAGAAAGATCTTGCCCTACCAGGACTTTTTTTTTCCTTTAAAGAATGTTGGCATTGAGTGCAATTTATTGTTCCTGTTTAGTTTTTAAATACAAAAACATAGTCCATCATTCTTTGAAACTGGTGTTGTAAGAGTTTTTCTTTTTTTAAAGGCTAGAGAATACATTTAGAAAGAGACAAAAACCTATGAAGCAGTATATTTTTAGTTCGTTAAAAATACACCACTCGTTCTTGTATTGATTCTGGTTTGATTTGATGCTGTGCCCTCATCACAGAAATAGTCTTTGGGCAGGTGAATAAGGTTTAGTAAAGAAAAAAAAATGACTATTGAACCATGACATAAAAGAAAAGTCAGTTTCACAGGTCTTGTTAATGACTGAATGATAGGGGGCCAGCGGGGATGGCTGCCTTGATAGCTTTTGCCTGTAATATTGACTGGTTGTGGTTTTGAAGTACAGAGAATTTGTTGAGGAGAGAGGTGTAGCAACTAAAGACACCCGAAGACTACTTGGGAGTGTCAGTGATATGCTAACCACACCTCTGCAGCTTGTGGGGATTCTATGAACCATCCCAGAGGAGAAAGTCTCAATCCCATCACTGTCAGAAACACTGCCGGAAGTGAACTAAGAGTGCTCTGCCAGTACCATGTTTCCAAGCCACTGTTAGATTAAATGGTTTGATGAAGACAAGCGCGAAAGTTATAGGCATATGGAGCGTATTTCAGACTTAATTGTATTTGCGTGAGCGTTCTGGGAAAACCCTGGATATTTGCTGTGCTGTCATGGAAAAAGGAAATCCAGGTGAGAGGACAATGTTGAATTTTTGTTCTTCATAGAATTTTCTCAATCCATACACGTATTGCATCTGCTTAAAACCTCAGGAAATTGATGAGAACTTAAAAGTTAATGCTGAAGGAAAGAGGGAACTTTTGCTTCACTGGCTTCTCCCAGGCTTCTCGTTAGTTTTTGCAGTGAAGTTTAAAGGCTTAATCTCTTTGTTCACTGTATTGCAGCTTTTTCGATTTCCTCGGAATGTAGAGGAGGAAACCAAATACATCGAACTGATGATCGTGAATGATCATCTCATGGTATGCTCTGCCTCCCCATTTCTTTCTATCTTTGCCTGCTCCTAGGTGTTGTGTAAAAGCTATGTTTAGAAGAAACAAAAACCTCATCAAGTTGTGACTAGGAAAAGTCATTTGTGTAAATATATACACAGGCTCACAAACATACACATGCTCACAAATACAGACCCCCACAAACATATATACATACACACTCACATACATACACACATATATGCATACACACTCACATACATACACTCATATATACATACACACTCACACACATATACACATACAAACACATATACACACAAATACATACACATATAAATATACATGCACTCACACACTCAAACTTATACACATACACACATGCACACTCACACATACACACATACAAACACACAGATACACACACACATCACTTTTGGAAGCTGGAGGACAATTTTATTAGAATTTAAGACAAATAGGATGTAAGTATTGGCAACAACCCATTTGTGCTACCACATTTTATGTGTGAGGTCTATTATATGCAGCAAGCTGTCACACATTGAGGAAGGGAGATTTAGGGAAGAGTAAACAGGCCCAACAAAGTAGATTTTTGCTAGGAGCAAGTTATAAATAGAAAACATGCTTAGTTGGAAGTAACTAGCAATTTTTAAGAGGGTTCAAAAATACTTTTAAAAGATATTTTCATATATTAGCTATATATAGTAGTGATCTTGTTATGATGTTTATATGTGTCTATAATGTACTTTGATCATATTCAACTCCCTGTGCCTCCCCCTCCCCCGTTATCTTCTCCCTTTTCTTTAGTCTTAAGAGAGTCTTAAGAGAGCACTTAAGAGACTTAAGTGACTTAAGAGACTTAAGAGAGTCTTAAGAGATTTCCTGTTCCCAAGTGGCTAGGAAGTACCTTCTACCTGGGACTTCTCTAGTACTTGAACCTTTTGTTTAAGCTTGGATTCTATGCCCCAAGTTAGGTGCTCAGGTTGGTTCTTCCTCCCAGTCCTGCTCATCCCCTTCTTTTCTCAGTGTGTGTGTGTGTGTGTGTGTGTGTGTGTGTGTGTGTGTGTGTGGTTTGTTTGTTCCATACAGTGTATTTCACTAGGGATGTTCCCAGGAGCACAGATGAGAATTTTTGTAGGAGTACAAGGGCCGGCTTATCTACCACTTGTCCTCAGTGCTTGTCATGTGAAGGTACCACTTTAAAAAGATTGAAATTGCAGAGTAGTATTCCATTGTGTAAATATACCACATCTTCTGAATCCATTCCTCCGTTGAGGGACATCTGGGTTCTTTCCAGCTTCTGGCTATTATAAATAAGGCTGCTATGAATATAGTGGAGCATGTGTCCTTATTGCATGCAGGTAAAGTCTCTGGGTATATGCCCAGGAGTGGTATAGCCGGATCCTCCGGAAGTGTCATGCCCAGTTTTCTGAGGAGCCGCCAGACTGCTTTCCAGAGTGGTTGTACCAGCCTGCAATTCCACCAGCAGTGGAGGAGTGTTCCTCTTTCTCCACATCCTCGCCAACAACTGCTGTCTCCTGTGTTTTTGATCTTAGCCATCCTGACTGGTGTGAGATGGAATCTCAGGGTTGTTTTGATTTGCATTTCCCTAATGACTAAGGATGATGAACATCTCTTTAGGTGCTTCTCAGCCATTAGATATTCTTCAGGTGAGAACTCTTTGTGTAGCTCTGTACCCCATTTTTTAATAGGGTTACTTGCCTCTCTGGAGTTTAACTTCTTGAGTTCTTTGTATATCTTGGATATTAGCCCTCTGTCGGATGTAAGGTTGGTAAAGATCATTTCCCAGTTAGTTGGTTGCCGCTTTGTCTTTTTGACGGTGTCTTTTGCCTTGCAAAAACTTTGTAATTTAATGAGGTCCCATTTGTCTATTCTTGATCTTAGAGTATAAGCTATTGGAGTTCTGTTCAGGAAATTCTCCCCTGTGCCCATATGTTCAAGGTTCTTCCCTAGTTTCCCTTCTATTAGTTTCAGTGTGTCTGGTTTTATGTGGAGATCTTTGATCCACTTAGAATTGAGCTTAGTGCAAGGAGATAAGGATGGGTCAATTTGCATTCTTCTGCATGTTGACCTCCAATTAAAAACAATGAATTCACGAAATTCCTAGGCAAATGGTCAGAACTTGAAAATATCATCCTTAGTGAGGTAACCCAATCACAAAAGATCACACATGGTATGCAGTCACTGATAAGGGGATATTGACCCAGAATCTCAGAATACCCTAGACACAATCAGCATATCAATAGATTTCTAAAAAGATGGAAGGAGAGACCCCTGGTCCTGGAAAGACTGGATGTAGGGGAACGCCAGGACAGAGTAATGAGAGGGGGTTGAACGGAGAAAAGAGGGCGGGAAGGGGGCTTATGGGACTTTCGGGGAGGGAGGAAACGGGAAAGGGGAAGTGATCTGGAATGTAAATTAAAAAAATAAAATAAAATAAAAAAAAAAAACTAAAAAAAAAATAGTTTTCCTGCCTTTAAAAAAAAAAAAAAAAGATTGAAATTGGGTTTTATGTGATAAACCTTGACTTAGAATACCACAGAGACCAAGCAAACTAAACATATGACCCGCGTTTACTCTGAGCCATCTCCTTGCGATTTGTACCTCACGGTTTCTTCTTCCTCCAGAACTACGTAGAACTTGTAGAGTCTTTCACATGTAGCCACATTTGATTTACTGTCTCATTTTGCATGTCTTATAGATCATAGCAGCTTTCAAGAGAACACCCCCCCCCAATAAACCTATAAAGTGGATGGAGTGGGTGGGTTTTTGTTTGTTTGCTTGTTTAATATGGAGACGGGTGTGGTAGGGATTGAACCCAGAGCCTTTTCCAGCCCTTCGATGTGGAAAGTTTTGAACTTTATCTCACACATGAGATGATGTCATCTGTAGTCAATAGCTTTTAGCTTCAGGGTAGATGAGGAACAAGTCTCTACCCTGAGGGTTTTGTAAGAAATCCTTAGGAATGTTTCTTAAGATGATTATTTCCTGGTGACTTTGAACATCCTTCACTGTTATCTGTTGCTTTCAGTTTAAAAAGCACCGGCTTTCCGTTGTACATACAAATACCTATGCGAAGTCTGTGGTGAACATGGCGGATGTGGTGAGTACCAACCCCATTCAGCACCACCCCTGTTGCTAATGGATGGGCAGTAAGGTGCTGATGTTTGAATTTCTAGAGTTACCCTTTAGCCAGGATGACCCCAGAGTCCTGGGTGACCTTGCCAGGAACTCTGCTGACTTCCATCTGTCTGGGAAAGTGGGCTGGCCAAAGACGTGCTTGCAGTTTTGTCTTCTGTTTCATACTGTATAGGACAGAGGTTTAGCAAAGATACTCACAGTGTACATCTGGAAATCAGTACAGATACAGTGCAGAATCTAAGTCTTTGCAGAGATGCCCAGCACCATTACCAAGCTGCCCACAACATATTTTCCCTATCTGCATTTTCCTCAACACCACACAGGTTGTGATCCTGATAGAATCTTTATTGTTATGTTTTTTTGTTAGAGAAACTTAAACAAATTATTTATCTAGGGTGCCAAAAATCAGACTTGGGGAAAGCCTTGAATTGAGCACAAGTATTTGTTAAAAGAAAACCATTTTTGTGTCTAAAATGTGCTTTGTTCATTGGGTTTTCCTTGGTAAATAATTTTATTCAGTGTTCTTTAAGGGAAGTGCATTCGAATTGCAAAACTAATGATCTCTTTTGAGAACACTAATGTGTCTTTAATTAAAACAAAGTTATTTCCATGAAAGGAGCTTTGTAGTGCTTCTTCAACTAATTTTACTGTACGTGGACCCAGTGCTTTCATCTCTTTATCTAGATCTATAAAGACCAACTTAAAACTAGGATAGTATTGGTTGCCATGGAAACCTGGGCTGCTGACAACAAGTTTGCCATATCTGAAAACCCACTGGTCACCCTGCGTGAGTTCATGAAATACAGGAGGGATTTTATCAAGGAGAAGGCTGATGCGGTTCATCTTTTCTCGTATGTAACTTTTTAAATATGTTTACTCCTCCTGACTAAAATGTATCCTACCACAATACAACTGTGATATAATGTGGCCATGTATTTGGAAGATATTCTGAAATATAGATTGTTTGAAAGTGTCATGATATGTAAGTGATTTGAGTTGCAATTGCACATCTCCCAATGCTTAGTCAGAGCATTTACAGAGTAAATGTACTGTCACATGCAGATCGAGTTTTAGCAATTCATTGCATTCATTAAGATGGGAATATTTTAAATGTCACTGTTCTCTTTGGTGTGGGTTCTGAGGTAAGAGCTATGGCTCTGGAATTTATTGTCTACTTTTTTTCTCACTCTTGCATTCTTTCTTTTAGTATTTACCATGTTGACATAACAGCAAACCATATTCTGTAGGATTTTAAGACCTTATCTAAATTCAGAACTATTGAGGGTGATTATGATTAGATGTGAAAGATGCACTTTGGTTGTTATCTTTAATTTTTATCTAATTTCAAATTTAGAGGTAAGTTGCCAGAATCTGATAAGGAAATTGCCTGTGTGCTTTACCCAGACTCAAGACTTGCATTTTTCTCATTTCCTTTTGAAGTATAAATTGGAGACAGATGGTACTACCAAATACTTGAGGCATTCAGTGTAGTCTCTTAAAAATAACAACACCACGTGAACATCCTTACATAATCCAGTCTGGGTTTAGATTTTATCAGTTTTAGTGCCCTTCTATAGCTACGTTTGTGGTTTTGAGCATCCAGCACAGTGAACATCCTTACATAATCCAGTCTAGGTTTAGATTTTATCAGTTTTAGTGCCCTTCTATAGCTACGTTTGTGGTTTTGAGCATCCAGTACAGTGCTGTGCAGTGTGTTTAATCATCTTCTCCTTTAAGCTGAATTTTTTTTTCTCGGCCTTCGTCTATGTTGGATACTTTTGAAGAGTATATACTGATTTGTTTATTGATGCCTCTTCATTGTAGGAATATCTGATATTTTATTATTAATTATATTTAAGATATTTATTTTGGGCTAAAACTCTACAAAAGTGAGTTCTGTATTTTCAGAGCATCATTATCAGCAATTGATTTTAATAGATGTTTCTATATATATGTATTGATCACATGGGGAAGCAATCCTTAGAAACCTTTTTTTTTTAATCCTGTGTGTAAATAATTTTTACATTCCTTCCTTACCTGGGGAATATATTGTATGCATTGAAAAAAAACAAATTAGAAAATAAACTCTGAGAGCGGCTTGGATGTCTGAACTGTGAGCAGTAAGCCTTTTCATTTCCTTTTCTGAAAGGGGCAGTCAATTTGAGAGTAGCCGGAGCGGGGCAGCTTATATTGGTGGGATTTGCTCGCTGCTGAGAGGAGGAGGCGTGAATGAAGTAGGTGTGAACATCTGTGTACTACAAAGTGGTATGACGGCTGAAAATGCTCTCCTAATATTTCAGAAACCATTGCTCAGTAGCTACAGTCTCCAGATGCTAGACTGCTTCATGAGTCATCGGTATGGCTCCTTTGTGTGCCCAGAAGACAAAATATGACTCGATGATAGTACTCATGTTCTGTATAGAATAATTTCCTGATTAAGCGGTTTGTAGAGAGAGAATCTGTACCATTAACCTTCATTGAAAATAAGACTAAAACCCAAGTATTTACATTGTCAAATAAGGATTTTCCAGATGTGTGTAATTTCTGAAGCACTGGGTTGCCACCTAGCAAACTAATTGGATATTTTCTCCTTTTGTCGGTATTTGGCAAATTTGGGGAAAGTCAAAAGGCAGAGAAGAGCTTCCATGGAGAAGGGCTTACTCCTAACACACTAAACTTGATGCAAACACTGTGGAAGGCCACAAACTGGAAAATTAGAGACTTGATTGGTCACAGAGCATCCTGACTTCCTGACTCTCATTATGTTTGTTTGCTATGGTTGCTTTCTGTCCCACATGGGATGAAAATGAGTTCCAGACACATATAGTTTTGTTATGTATTATTCAAAAGTCTGGCTTAATGCTATGCAGTTATTAAGTTTTTCAGGAATGTTATCAAGTGAAATTTGGAGTCAGAATTATATTTAAGATAAGTGCTTCTCTGAGTCATACTGTTCCTTCTAGGACTTAATCACATTTGAATGTGTTTGCTACACTACTTCATCCCCCATGTGTGGTCAGTATGCTTAGATTATCTATAGGATACTTAGACTGCTAAAGAAAACATTGAGGGTATGGTAGTGCATGCCTATAATCCTACCATAGCCAAGGAGACCGAGGCAGGCACCATGAGTTCAAAGCAAGCCTTAAGCAACACAGAAGCCCTGTCTCAAAAACATCTCACACACGAAAAAAGAAAGAAAATGTGTAGAAATGATTTATTTTTGATTGCTTGTACCATTTTCTCTAGCCTATCTTAAATGGAAAACGATGTTTATTTACATGGCTTTTGTTTTTGTTTTTCAGTTTGGAAAAACGGATTTAATGGCAGTTACACTTGCTCAGTCACTAGCCCACAATATAGGCATAATCTCAGACAAGAGAAAACTAGCGAGTGGTAAGTTTTAGTCTTGTGTGATTTAATAGTATTTATTAAGACAGATAGCCTGTTAAATATTTTCTAGCATGAGACTTTTTAATTCGGTTGCTTGATCATGGTTATGGGCAATAGAGCAAAATATGGAAACCAGCAACAAAATGTTGCTTTCAAAAGTAATAAATGGAATAATTGCATCATTTTTGAAAAAAATTCTCTGTATATAAGAGTGAAACCATGTGATGATGAAGTCAAAGCTGGGTTTAACACAAGAAGGGACAAAGATAGCTCATTTTGGAATTTGAACTTTTCTAATGGAGGATTCTCTGGTTTGGGACTTACACTGCATTTTATTATGGTTTTCTTAACCTGCATATGGCTCAAGACCCAGTACTTCCTTGTTGCAAGCAGACCTGATTCAGGGCCTAGGAATGTGGAGAGCAACTAAACCACATTAGCCTTAGCATCCATGAGGAAAAAAATTTCCAAAGTAGGTACAGTTACTTGTCTATGAACAATACCATGACAACTGAAGCAACAATTTCATTGTATCTGTGTTTATTAAATTATTTTAGCAGCAAATGTTATAAATGTGGATACTCGTAATAAGAATTATCTCTTGTGGAGAACCATTATTTCCTGGCTGATCGAATGCCATTTTACATGTATCCACCTACTCATTTAATTTTTCATATGTAACAGGACATCTATTACAGAAGAAATGGATAGATCGTAAAAAAATACTATCTTCAGGATTAAATATATGTTAAGTAAAAATTAGGATTTTCAAGCCCAGTAGTTGGATTGTGAGGACTTTCTGGCCAAGTGATCAGTACTCTCTCCTGCTTCTCCCAGAGGCCCCCTCACAGAGGATTTTAACAGTGGGAAGGCACTGCAGTGTTTCCCCTAAAAGCTGCTGAACCTGGAGATCCTATAGGGGTACCATTAACTTCTCACAATTTCACTGGTATTTGTTTGTCTTCCAAGTAGCTACGTTAAGTGGTTTATAAGCATGACCATTTGTGAAGCATGGGTCAATGTATATGACCCCCATGAGGTCCAAATGTGGTTTTTTTATCCATTATAGCCAAAGCATCTATCGTAAGTACAGTTAGAAAGCAGGTTTCAAAAACCATTTTGGACACAAAGTTAAGATCAAATGAAAGCCACTTCAGTGCAGCCGCGTTGAGTTTGTTAACAGGCGTGTGCATTCCTTGTCTCTTAGGTGAGTGTAAATGTGAGGACACCTGGTCCGGGTGCATAATGGGAGACACCGGGTGAGTCACTTCTGCTTTCTCTCCATGTGAATGACCCTGGATAACTCAGTGCATGGAACTGCACTATAGGCGTTTATGAGAAAAATCAGAAATAAATATTCCTGATGACCCTGCATATAAAATATTCTTGCAAAATAAACTCATATTTAAAATAAAACAACAACAAAAACAAAAACTCCACTTCAAGTTAATGAGAAGCCATTAGGAATTTTTTCAGTCTTAGGTCTAGAGTAGAATTCTAATGAGATAAAGCCACTTTCTTCTTCTCTTAGGTTTGCTCACTAACCCCGCCCGCCCCCCACACACTCTTTTTAAATCTTTTTCAAGTCAGTTGCTAAATTGATGCTCAAAATGAAACAAAAATGCAGCCTATGTTTGTAGCTATGTCAGGTCCACATTGATGATTCTGTGATAGCTTCATAGCTCAGGGTCCTTAGGCTAGGAAGAAAAATGTAGACTTCTCTAAAAGATTTTTATTTTTATGTGGTCCAATCTTCTTCATACACTGTCAGACTTCAATTCTTGTCTTTTATTTTTTCTGAATAAATTCTTAGAACCGTTCCTTTTATTCCATACCACTCAGCCCTGCTTTCGAGTTCACTTTGCTTGGGTTGTTCTTATTTCAATGGCATTCCCCATGCTCAGGCATCTCCCAGGCTTTATGTTTTACCTCCTGACTCCTGCTTCCAGCAGCCTTATAGGCTATAGAGGAAAAAAAAACTGCACACATTTGTACCATAGTTTTCAAAAGTGAGACACGGACTGTGTTTTCCTTCACTGCTCTTCATGCTCGACAAGGCAGCCACCATTTTGATTTTGGTCATTACTCATAGGTACTTTGTAACATTTTCAGTCTTTGTATATGTATATATGTAAAACAGATTGCTTCTCACACTTATGATTCATGAGGTATCTCATAATGTATATTTTCAAGTCTCGAACTTTCTTGGATAACATTATATTTGTTAATCTATAATTTCAATATGTAGCATAGTTTGCTAAATACCAATGTGCTACCCAGAGCTTTTGTGAGGCACAACTGTCTGAAGAATAAAATTCTGTGAGGTGGGGTAGCATACACCTGGAATCCCAGAACCTGGAAGGTGGAGGCAGGAGACTTAGGAGTTAAAGGTTATATTCTACTATATTGTGATTTGGAACTAGCCAAAGATACATGAGGCTGTCTCAAAAAACAAGCAAGTAAAGAGAATAAGGTTCAAATTTCTTGCTCTAGTGTTTAGATGATTTATAAATCCTTATCTTTATTCTCACTTACCATCTCATTTCCCATGATTCTATTTTCTTATTGTAATTGTGGGTTTCTAGCATTTTTGACTTGCAACACATGGATTTTTAGCTTCTCCAAATTTGTTTAATATGATTATATTTGAACTTCCAAAATTCCTTTTGACTTCCTGAATAAATTGTTTTTCTCTGGAATGTCTTCCCCTGTTTTCTCTCTCTAATCTCATTTCTAACCATCTCTGAGGTTTGTCATGATTTTAACCCATGCATAATAATTTTCGTATGTGATGTATATATGCATAGGAGTATGCAGGTGTTCATGCACATGTGTGCACAAGAGAACATGGGGGCCAGTGGTCACCACTGGGTTCTTGCATTATTGTGCTTTGCTTTCTCTTGGTGAGATGGGATGTCTCATTGAACCTGGAGCTCATCAGTCAGGTAGGCTGGCTGGTTGTTCACCTGCTGGAGTTACACAGGGAAGCCGCTGGGCTCAGCATTTATATGAATGCTAGAGATCCAACTTTAGGTCTTGGCGCCTGTGCAGCAGGCACGCTAGCATCTGAACCTCCTCCCACAATGCTCCCTGCATTATAAAGTAACTATGGTAGCACATACCTTTAATCGCAGGACTTGGGAGGCAGAGACAGCTAGATGTTTGTAACTTTGAAGCTAGCCTGGTCTACATGGTGGGTTTCAGACCAGCCAGAACAAAACATTGAAGCCCTGTCTCAAATTTTTTATTTAATATATATGATTATCTTTGATTAGTGATATTAAATTTGTATAGACAATCTTTATAGTGAGAAGTATAATCACAGAGAAATCTAATAGACACATATTTTGCATTGAATATTTTCTTTATTTACATTTCAAATGTTTTCCTCTTTCCAGAGCTCCCCTTTGGAACCCCCCTATCCTATACCCCCTCCTCCTGCCTCTATGAGGGTGCTCCTCCACTCAACCACTCCCGTCCTCTCGCCCTGGCATTCGCCTACACTGGGGCATCAAACACCCTCAGGCCCAAGGTCCTCTCCTCCCACTGATGTCCAACAAGGCCATCCTCTGCCACATATGTGGTCAGCGCCTTGGGTCGCTCCATGTGTATTCTTTGGTTGGTGGTCCAGTCCCCAGGAACTGGGGGCAGGGGGCATCTGGCCTGTTGACATTGTTGCTCCCTCCATGGGGTTGCAACCCCCCTCAGCTCCTTCAGTCCCTTCTCCAGCTCCTCGGAGACCCCTGAGCTCAGTCCAATCGTTGGCTGCAAGCTTCCACCTCTGTATTTGTCAGCCTGTAGCAGAGCCTCTCAGGAGACAGCCATATCAGCTTTCCATCAGCAAGCACTTCCCAACATCCACAATAGTGTCTGGGTTTGGTGGCTGTATATAAGATGGATCCCCAGGTGGGGCAGTCTCTGGATGGCCTTTCCTTTAGTCTCTTCTCCATACTTTGATTCCATATTTCCTCCTGTATTTTCTTCACCCTTCTAAAAAGCACTGAAGAATCCACATTTTGGTCTTCCTTCTTCTTAGGATTCATATCGTATGTGAATTGAATCTTGGGTATTCTGAACTTTTGGGCTAATATCCACTTATCAGTGAGTATATACCGTGCTTGTTCCTTTGTGGCTGGGTTACCTCACTAAGGATGATATTCTCAAGTTCCATCGATTTGCCTGCGAAATTCATGAAGTCATTGTTTTTAATAGCTGAGTAGTACTCCATTGTGTAAATATACTACATTTTCTGTATCCATTCCTCTGTTGAGGGACATCTGGGTTCTTTCCAGCTTCTGGCTATTATAAATATGGCTGCTATGAACATAGTGAAGCATGTGTCCTTATTACATGTTGGAGCATCTTCTGGGTATATGCCCAGGAGTGGTATAGCTGGGTCCTCAGGTAGTACCATGTTCAATTTTCTGAGGAACTGCCAAAATGATTTCCAGAATGGTTGTACCAGCTTGCAGTCCCACCAACAATGGAGGAGGGTTTGTTTTTCTCCACATCGTCTCCAGCATCTGCTGTCCCCTGAGTTTTTGATCTTAGCCATTCTGACTGGTGTGAGGTGAAATCTCAGGGTTGTTTTGATTTGCATTTCCCTAATGACTAAGGATGTTGAACATTTCTTTAGGTGTGTCTCAGCCCTTCAAGTTTCCTCAGTTGAGTCTCTGTTTAGCTCTGTTCCCCATTTTTAAGGAGGGTTATTTGGTTCTCTGGAGTCTAACTTCTTGAGTTCTTTGTATATATTGGATATTAGCCCTCTATCAAATAGTCATTTTAAGATATCAAGAAATATGTAGCATTTCCCTTAGAATTCTTCATTCATTGAATAGATACACCCAAGAGAAAACCCCTTTGTGTTAGTGTTATCTGAAATGTCTCTGTAATCTGATCTCTGTTCAGCATCATCTGTGTATCCTGTGGGTATGTCCTCTCACATTTTCTTCCTGATATTCATCAGCACCGATAATGTTGGCAACATGGTTGAAATCGATGCCACCAATTTACCTAAGGATATATTGAATACCATTCATACATAACCCTGAATAATGGGAGGTGAATTTCTGTGACCTGTAAACTTCAACTGTGTACGTAAAACATAAAGCATTCATTGTTAAAACTATGGATGATTTGTTTTTCATGACTGCTGAGAGTCCAGACTTCCCATTGTAAAGTGTGCAGGATGCTGGGATAGGCTGTGACCCCAGTGAATACAGTTTGCAGGACTAAAGTCAAAACCGATTGCTTCTCCCCGTGGGATAGGGTCTCTTGTGCCCCATGCTGGCCTAGAGTTCATCATCCTCCTGCCTCTACTCCTGGAGGTCTGGGATTTGAGGCATGTACTGCTGTGACTAACTTCAAACAAGACTTGGACATCTAAGGCTTCTATACTGAAAATTAGTGACATTTTATTTTGGGAGTTGGGAACTGTTTCAGTTGAGCAGAAGAAGAAATAGGGAAATTGGAGAGTCCTACTTATAATGGACGACCTGGCAGAGACAGGCAGGGTGGACTGGAAGGGAACATGGTAAGAGAACCGGCTGGGAATCAGTGAAAGGGAAAAGGAAAGAGCTGATGGGAGGGACTTTACACGTTACAAATAATTTGTCTATTTGGGAAGGCCGAGTAAGGGACTAAGTTACACCCAATACAAAGATGTGGGAAGTATTTTAGTAAAAATTAAAATTAGTTTCAGCATATAGTAATAAATTATAATACTTTACTTATGAATATTAACTATGCTATAAACAAATAAGTCCTTGCAGGTTGGGGAGAGAGATATGATAACAGTGTTCACCATCAGGGAATGCATAGTGGTGACTGTCATTCCGTCACTGGCAAGGTAGAGATGAGATTGTCACTTCAAGTGTGGACTACGTAGTAAGACCCTTCTCAAAACACAAAATAAGAAATAAAATAAATAAAAGCTAATCAAATTATTGTAATTATTTTTCCTTTTAAATAAAAATTCAAGATAAAACAGTTTTTCTCGATGTAGAAATCCAGTTAATGTTTTCTTTCTTCAGTGGTAGTCATAGTTGGTAAAAAAAAAAAAATAATGTTACTACATGATAATTAACTTTTTAATCTCCTTTTTTGGCTGCTGTTTTATGAGTTTTGGCTCCTGCCACATATATAAATATTCATTTTTCAGTTATTGCTAAATGGTCATTTCCTAACTCGTTTTCAAAATTGAGATTATTAACTCTATGCTCTTCTATGTATCCTATTTATTCTATTTAGAGTTTACTTGACCATTCTCTTGTCAACATTCGAATTATATTCACATTCTTTCTATTTACATTATGCCACTATAAATGCTTGTGCATATAGCTATTTTTGTAAGGAAAAAAAATAACCCTAAAACCAAGAATGACTGGTCCAAAGGTGTATCTTGAGGATTCTTTTTTTTTATTATTGAATATAATCTTCATTTACATTTCAAATGCTAAAACCTTTCCCTGTTTACCCCCTCCCCCAAACCCCCCAACCCTTCCTCCCACTTCCTGCCTCCAAGTATATGCCCCTCCACCCGACCCACTCCCACCTCCCCGCCCCCCTCGATTTCCCCTTGTTGGGGCATCTATTGAGCCTTCACAGGACCAAGGACCTCTCCTCCTACTGATGTCCGACAAGGCATTCCTCTGCCATACTTTTGGCTGGAACCATGTGTACCCCTTGGTTGATTTTTTTAGTCCCTGGGAGTCCTGGGGCATCTGGGTGGCCAACATCTTTGTTCTTCCCATGGGGCTGTAAACCCCTTCAGCAGTTCCAGTCCACACTCTGATTCCTCCATTGGGACCCCACGCTTAGTCCAATGGTTGGCTTCTAGCATCTGCCTCTGTATGTGTAAGGCTCTGGCAGGGCCACTCCGGAGACAACCATAACAGGCTCCTTTCGGTATGAACTTCTTGTCATCCAAAATAGTGTCGGGGTTTGGTGACTGTTTATTGGATGAATCCCCAGGTAGGGCAGTCTCTGGGTGGCCTTTCCTTCAGCCTCTGCTCCACACTTTGTCTCTTTCCTCTGGACCATTTAACACCTTTTTTTTCTGTTACATAATTTTAAACCAACTTCAAACTTTAGAAATGTCACAAGATCACTAGGAAAGATTCCATTGTTTCTCTGAATCATAGGTGGCTAGTTTGCTGCTCCAACACCCTCAAACTGTTTGGGTACATTTCCTGTAACAGGACCCTCCCTCCATCCAGCGACGGTGGAGTGAGGAGAACCATCCTTCTCCACATCCAGGACTGACCCTTATACCAGAAAAGTCATTTACAGCTGAAGCTGCAGAATGCAACATCACATTAGGCTTTATTTCTTTACCGACCTTCAGTCTGGAACATTTCTTTAGATATTCTTTGACTTTTGTGTCCTGACACATATTATAAATTAGAGGTCATATATTATAAATTATAAATTTTGTAGAATTCTCTGATGTTTAATTTGTAGCTAGCTATACATTATTTATTGATTAGGAAATAAAAGTTTCTTGTCTTTGGGTTAAATTATGGGTGCTATGCAAATAAATGAGCAATGAACAGCTACTACATGTTGCTAAATGGAGCGTTTAGACATGTAACGGTTGATGAATGTGTAATCTTAACACTGTGAACAAGAAAGACTAGTAAAGAAGCAAGGGAGTCTCACACTGTAACGAGACGCTCACTGTCTGTTCTCCTGCAGCTACTATCTCCCGAAAAAGTTCACTCAGTGCAATATTGAGGAATATCATGACTTCCTGAATAGTGGTGGAGGTGCCTGCCTGTTCAATAAGCCTTCCAAGGTAATAAGGTGATCAAGACTAATTATTTATCAATCATTGTACACTGTCATCAACACTAGTTTACCAGTGTCTGCTGGGTCTACAAAAGAGAATTTGGCCGGATGCATTCCATGTCTTTCTTTCAAGGCCAGCTCTAATCTGGGACAGTTGAGGTTATTCTGATGGTATAGCTAGCTGTCAGAAGTTACTGGGGTTTGTTTTGTTTTCTTTCATCTTTTCTAGCTACAAAAGTGTGGGTATTTATTTTCATTCTGTAATGTGAAAACTTTGGTTAACGTCTAAATTAATATAAATTAATAAATTAACGTTACACATCACCATAGGACAAACTATATTTAAATGACAAAAAGTAATGACAGTTAAAAAGTAAAATAGGCTTAAAAATCTCCTTGTGATCAGGTCAAAACCGGCTTTAATTCTAAGAGCTAATTGTTACTGCTATTCTCTGCCAAGTTGCGTTCACAGCCATAGTCCTGTTTTATACTGAACAGGTTAGTAGGCATAGTAACTTTGTGATCATTTTCTTATCTAAAAGAAACTTTGTTCACGAATCACATTCAGACCCTAGCCTGGGAGGCTCAGGCCTGTAATTTCAGCACTCCGGAAGCTAAGAAACCAAGCTCACCATGTGTTCAAAGCCAGCTTGGGCTACAGAGACAGAGCTACTTAACCAAAGATAATTAAAACAAAACAAAAACCCCAAGTTTAGTGAGAGTTTTTTGCTACTCTCCTTTACACTCTTCAAGCAGTTCGCATGCATCCAGCCACCTGGTCATGAGCATCCAACCACCCACCCAGAAGCTATTTGGATCTGTGAATGAAAGATATACATACGTTAGCTTATTTTTGAAATGTCTTGGCTAACTCAATGACTGGGCAGTTTTATCCCTTCTCTTGCTATCCTAGACCCAATTGGGGAAGTGGTCAGTGGCCAATTACCCCAAAATCTCACATGACTGGTTGGCTTTATCACCTACAGCTCCTACATCCATCTGAATCTTTCTCCTGAGTCATGGCAAATCTCTCTCCTCCTTGTCCTCATGAATCCAAATCTAAGATGCCACTGGCATCTTCATTGATTGATCAAAGACCAATTGGGGACAAGAACTTACATATAGCATTTGGACATGCAGATTCCTGATTAAACCAAGGCATTAAAACCAATCCACAATACCGAAGGGCCGGAAAAATGGCTCAGCAGTTAAGAGCACTTGCTGCTTTCCTGTCACCTGTGTTTTGTATAGCACACAATTGTCTGTAACTGCACCTTAAAGGAATTTGATGTTCCTGGCCTCTGCATCACACACACACACACACACACACACACACACACACACACACACACACACTAATTTCGGGGGTAGGGGGGACTAAAATTAAATCCTTAAAAGGGAAATGATAATACCCCTCCTTAGTATAGATATAAAAATGTTTTTTAAAGGTTTATTTTTTTTTAATTTTATGAGTTTTGTCTGCATATGTCTATGTGAACCACATGCATGCCTTGTGTCTGAGGATTCCAGAAGAGTTCCAGATTGTCAGAATTACAGTTACAGACAATTGCGAGCTGTCATTCAGATGCTGGGAGTGGGGCCTGGTCCTCTCCAAGAGCAACATGTTCTGTTAACCACTGAAAAAAATAACAGGATTTTTGCAGGTAGTTAGATTCGAGCTTTGTGATAATTATAGACAGCTGATTAATTAGATGGACAGCTACTATCACTGACGGTGATTAAGGAAGTAAAGTCTCTGCTGTGATTGCGTCAAGGTTTTATCATTTTGTGTCTCTTTCATTGTGCTGTGTTGTATTTTATTGCTGGCTGTTGAATCCACGCCTCCCATACCCCAAGCATGTGCTGTGCTGTTAAGCACTTCCTTACCCCGTGCTCAGAGTGTGATCTAGGATCCCTGACTCCAGATTTCCCTCTTTCTTGCTATAATGGACTTTCAGTGTCAAATTGGTTTTTGCCAATGCTAGATCATCTTTTATTTTGGTGACATTTACCATACCCTACTTGGCATACATATTATATAATGTCAATATATAGTACTAAGTTTAAATATGAAAATAAAAACCAAATTTGGTCTTCTAAAGTTCCAAGTTCTAAAATTGTACTTTTTACTCTGAGGTAAATAAAAATATAGCGAGAGTAGACAGTGCATATAGCAGATTTGTTCCTGTGCCCTCAGGCCTGTGAGTTCTTAATATTGAGGATTCTGTACTTTAGCCCTGTCTGGTTTCCCTCTCACAGCTTCTTGATCCTCCTGAATGTGGAAACGGCTTTATTGAAACCGGAGAGGAGTGTGACTGTGGCACCCCTGCAGTAAGTCCTTTTCATTTTGAGGATTCTTTTTAGGTACTAACTCCATGCTCTGGAGATAGAACCAAGCATTACATCTTAGAAATTTTACAGGATTTGTGGATGGATGATTGTTATTGTGAATTTGAACATTGACTGTCACAAGTATCTTGGTACTTTTTGGAAAATGACAACATTTTCTAATGTTTTACACCTGCTTGTTTTCCTTAGGAATGTGCCCTTGAAGGGGCAGAGTGTTGTAAGAAATGCACCTTGACCCAGGACTCTCAATGCAGTGATGGCCTCTGTTGTAAAAAGTGCAAGGTAAATAATTTGCCAATTACTGGCCGAAGGTGAAAGGGAGGCATGTGCTTAAACTGGTAAGGCTATGCATACATAACCCAATAGCCCTAACATATAGCAAATGGCTGAATTCTCGGCGGCTACGAGATCCTCCTGAAGTCTTCTGAAGTGTGGCTTTGATTAGTATTCCCATTTAATAGTAATTTACCCGATGTTTTAAAACCAGCACATGAGAGAGCCAGGGCCTAAACGCTGTTAATTATTAGAGACTAGCTTCCCATCCTGACTTTCTGGGGTGCAGGCACCTTAAAGAGAAGCAGGTGTTAACTAATCTTAGTGTTAGTTCATCTGTCTTATTAATATAGTCTTCTTTTCTGGCTGACCAGCTTAATACATTCTTCAGCACTAGGCACTTAGGGAGCAAGAGGGATATTTTAGATAAGATAATTCTGTATTGACAAACAGATGGGAATGCTTCCTGCTTTCCTAACCCATTTCATTTTTAGACTTACCTCCAAATATTTAAACATCAAGATTGAAAGTTACTTAGGGCTTGCCTTTCCTCATTCATTACCTGATAATAATATTCTGTGATATATGAACTTTAGGAACTATCTATCTCTAGTTCATGCTTTCATGGAGCAGAGCCACACACTTGAACAGTAATGAGCATAGATTCTCAGATCACGTCTGTTGAGTGGATAAATGAGTATGCATGATATTTTCAAAGACTGTTTACTGATTGGATAGATTTAATGAGTTAAAGGAAGATGGCATAGAAAACTGTCATGGGAACTCTCCTCTTTGGGATAAGCACTTTTGACTCATGCCATATTAAATCCAGATCTCCTGGCTGGCATCAACACTCTGGTCTGGATACGAATAAGACATACTGTCTATAGTCAGGTTGTACCTTGTGCTTCATAGGATGTTAGCAACATCCTTGGGTTTTACCTATTAGAGTCTAGAAGATCTCCCCCAGTCATGACAACCAAATGTCTCTAGCTGTTGTAAAATGTCCCCTGTGGGGCACAGCCACTCTTGCTTAATACCTCTGTTTTAGATAAGGCTCACCAGGACACTTTTGGAATAGGCTCAGTCATCCTGATTTTAACAGTTGAGCTGCTCTGATCAATGAAGGTTGCTGAAGAACCCGCAGAGACTGGTTCAGAGAGAGGCACAGCTGTGCTGCTGACCCCCAGCCCTGCTCGCAGTGGTCCCTGTTGTTTCCAACCCATTGCTCTGTCTCAGGCAACCTTCGAAGAGGTCTCTGAAAGCACTTTCAGCAGATGTTCTTTCATTTTGGCTCACCTAGAGGGCTCTGTGGAGGTAGTCAGGGTTTTCTATGAGTGGAGGACAAATGCATAGATAAGCCCAGTCTCCAATGTCATCCTTTTGGAGAGGAAAGAGAAGAGGGGTGAAATGGGAAGCAGCTCCTGAAACTTGACCTGTCCCTGTTCTGCTTTGTTATGAGTTAAATTGCTGTGTGTAAATCCAGTGAGGCTCAAGGTTGATTCCACGGCATCATGAAGAAGCATTTGAAACAAAGAAGCAGGAAACAAGACCCATCCAGAGGCACATATAGTAGAAAATTAGAAAAGAGTAGAAGACTAAGATTTAAATATATAGAGAGATGAGGCAGAAGGTGGGAAGGAAAGCTCAGGGGAAAGCAGTTTTACTGTGATGTGGTCAAAACTTAACTTTTCAGTTCTCGGCAGGTGAGGCAAGAAAGCAGGAACAAAAGCTATTAGATAAAGGTGTAAACCAGAAGCCCAAAATCTAAAGGCCACTTGGCAGAAGTTCCTAGAACTTGGGC
Source organism: Tokudaia tokunoshimensis (assembly GCA_036184795.1). Lineage (NCBI taxonomy): Eukaryota > Metazoa > Chordata > Mammalia > Rodentia > Muridae > Tokudaia > Tokudaia tokunoshimensis. Next base: position 20,140,618 of record BTHU01000002.1, read on the forward strand.
TAACTTACCCTTGAACCTCTACCCTGTTTTAGCAGGACATTGTGGCACTTATGTGTGGTGACTGTGGGAGTTATGTCAACTACAAAACACTATCTCTTGCAGTTATTAAAATAGCATTTTATACAGGCTGTCATCTTAAAATTTTAACAGTTTAAGTTTGCATATTTCTTTCAATATGGGACTATGAGATTTTTTTAGTGTTTTCAGTTCTGCACAGAGTGTTGTTCTTTTCAGTTTCAGCCTCTGGGGACCGTGTGCCGAGAGGCCGTGAATGACTGTGACATTCGTGAAATATGTTCAGGAAATTCAAGCCAGGTAACTTACAATAATTATTCTACACATGATAATTACAGGAAACTGGGAACATCTTTGGTGTGTTACAAGAGAAATACAAACGGGCAAGATGCCATTTGTCTCTGTTACACCATACTTCCCTCTCTCCTGCCCCTAATCTCTGTGTATGTGGGTACAAGATTGGGGATTGAACCAAGGTCTTGTGCGTGCCAGGCAAACCATTCTACCATGTTCTGTCATTGAGGGACACATTCAGCTCTTGCTTTGCATCATTGTTGGCCAGTATCTTTTTCTATTATCATCTTTGCAAAAATCTCATATGATGTCACCAAGAAATAGAGACGACATAACCACACACTTGACTGTGTTTCAGCCGAACAAATAAAGATACCTGGGAAAAAGGGACAGGAGGGTCTCTCATCACAATGGGTATCTCTCCCAGTGACCTGATAACACAAGGCTAGTAGAGAAGTTTATGTTTTGTGTATGGAGCTGGTTTTATTTAACAAAACCATAGAAATCTATGTTTGGCAGAGCAAGGACTGCAAACATTCTTCTGTGCTTCCAGAGAAGAAGGATTAAGAAGTGATATGTCTATAACGGTAAAAATGATTGATTTAAGGATACAAGGAAATCTTTATGTAACAGTATTCCCCTTTTTACCATGAAGTTAGCAGAGTTTTCTAAGCTCTCATGGCATTAATAATGACAATAATTACCACTAAGGCTCCTAAATCAATGTGATTATAAATAAGCAGGAACTGTTAAATAATTTCAAATCCAAAATCCATGTTTAGCAGAGGTGCTGTGTTATGTTAGGTTAAACAGTATACCTTGATCGAGATTATTATAGGGGATTGTTCTGTTACCTTCATTTAATATGTTATAACATATTAAATTATAAATATCCATTATAAATGTTATCTATGAAATCGTACATCAATGACATCAGAAAGTTTCTGTGACAAAAATCACCAGAATGGAAAGCATCTAATTACCTTTTGCTTGTATCTTAAACATCAAGATTATAGAGAAGGCTAAATGAATGTTTTAGAGAAGAAAAGTAACTTCATTGGGTGGTTTCTCTGCCACACCTTTCCCCTGTCCTTTTATACTGGCTGTCTTCCCCAAGTGTCTATGTAATCTGTGTTTTTCTCTCACCGGGGTAGTAAACTGTATATGGTTGGCTGTGTGCTTACCAGAGTACTTTATAATTTCTAAGTTACTTCAAGGAAAGATGATGTGATGATGTGTAGCATTCTTTCCCAAAGTTATTATCAGTGGAGACTTGAATCTTCCTTCCACCTTTCAGAATCCTCCCCATTTTTTTCTTTTAAAAAATATTTTTGTTTTTACTTGGAAAGTTTGCTTACAGAATAACAAGAGTCCACAGTAGATTTTCAGATGATTTCATTTTAGTTGGTCTCATCTCCATCTTCCTGTTCTTGCTTTCTCTGCTGTATCCTGTACTGCCAGGACTGTAAGTGAAAAGCTATACTGCTCCCTGTGGCAAAAGACAGGAAAGTGTACTTATGGCTTCTCTGATCAGGACCTGTTCCTGGCTTTTGTCTTAAGCCCCATTTCCTTCTTTTGGGACTCATGTATCTGAATGAAGCATGTGCTAATGAATATGTTAGCTACCAAGCTATTCTAGTAAGTTCTGTGCGATCAGGTTTTGCCTCTGGTATATGTCATATTTTTAAAAGGATGCTCATTAAGTATATTTCTTCTTGCTTTCTTTTAATCATCTCCTTTTATGTATAGTTTATGAGAATTGGTGTATTATCAACCATGATTATATAAAATGAGAACATTAATGGGATTGGGTCAGCCTGATGTTTGGTCTGAGTTTGGATAATAGTTTACTCTTTTTTTCCTAGTGTGCCCCCAATGTGCATAAAATGGATGGATATTCATGTGATGGTACTCAGGTAAGCCACTCGTTTTTACCTCAAATTTCCATGGGTGCCAGCATAAAAGAAATATTAAAATTGTATCTCAATAAGATCAGTTTGAATGGGTCACAATCAATTCAGATGACAACACTCATGTGCTGTCTGCTGTCCTTTTCCTGTAGTGTAACGTAGCAGATGTCGTTATTACTAATGGATGTTCATTTTCTCGTTTTAGGGAATTTGCTTTGGAGGAAGGTGTAAAACCAGGGATAGACAATGCAAGTACATCTGGGGGCAAAGTAAGTTGTTATATGACTTGATCGTTTTTCCACACGGCATTGGCACACTCTTATAAGGACACATGGGCTAGAAGTGGATTGTTGACCATTTCATAACCGGAACTTCTCAAAACCACTGCAAGATTGGGTAGGAACACTTTTCTAGAAATTAGAAAAAGGCATTTTCATTGAGAAGCCGTGACCCCACAGTTTCTGGCTAGTTGGCAGTGCCTGTGATGAGGCAGTAGGTGCCTTTGCTGCCGGGTAGGTGAACCCACCTGGTGCACAGCTTGATTTCAGCTCCTCGGCCGAGTGCCCTTGAGCAGAAGACCCCATATGGCCTTGTATAACCATATGGGATGGACATGGGCTCTAGGTAGGGTATCCTTGCCTTAGACCTAAGCATGTTAAATAGAGTTGCTTTTTCCCTGACTACTATCTTCTTTACGCTCCAACTGGCCTTCATAGTTATAGGTGACCTTCTACTAAAGTAGCTCACCTGTAAAGAACAGAAATGTTAATGTTATTCTTTTCAAATTCTGTCAGGGTTTTAAGGGAGAATATTTACCATTTTTATCTAAATATTGATATTGCATTTATAAAATCTAAATTTGTATTTAAAGTTTGTATTAAATATTTTCCCCAGAATTAATAGCCAAAATTTTTGGAAGATGTTTTTGGTCTAAACTCTTTAAAAAGTTTTTTTTTTCAGGTAGAGTGTTACCTTGTAGTCCAGCCATATACCTTGGCCAGTCAGACCTTGAATTTGTAAGCTTGCCTCAGCTGCCCAAGTGCTGTGATTATAGGCACAGGCTACCAAGCCTGCACTATTCGAAGTTCTTTTGAAAGATAATTTGTACTAGCAAAATATATAGAATGAATCACAGTCCTTAGATATCACAGTTAGATGATGGCTGTAATCCTTTTAGGAAAAGAACACGTTTTCTGAATGTCTTGAGAAGCGTTGAGATGAGGAGAAAATTTAGTCAGGTGGGTTCGTACTCTAAATAAAGGATGCTATTATTTGTTTCTTTTGTTTGAGCAAAACAGTTGAGAAATTAGTGATGTAATTAGCTACTGTTTAATATGTGCAGCTCGAGCATCCCTTATTTGGAATGCCTAGTACCAGAAGTAGGTAAGATGGTGGAATTTTATGTCAAGGGATAATGAGAGGCAATGCAGAATGCAGTTCATTTGTGTCACACACACACACACACACACACACACACACACACACACACACACACATCATGAGGTTAATTTTATATAATATTTTTAATATTCTTAATGCAACTGCATTTTTACCAAGTCTTTTCATATTGTATCAGGACATAGACATTTCTTTTTTAAAATTATTCATTTAATGTGAATATGTGTGTATGTGTGTGCGTGTGAGCATGTGATATGTATGTGTGGTATGGTGTATGAGCAGGTGTGCATGCCTGTGCACTCACAGAAGGCAGAGGGGGCATCATATCAGGTGTCTTCCTTTATCACTCTCTACCTTATTCTCTTGAGACAGGGTCTCTCACTGAACCAGGAGCTAAGCTGGCATCTAGGAAGCCCCAGTGATCCTCCTGTCCCTACGCCATGACTCTGGGATAATAGCACATGCGTGCTCGTTCTTGGCTTTGTTCATGATTTGAAGCCAAGTCCTCATGCTTGCACACTGCACCATATCTTTAGGATATGGTCATGGAATTTTCTACTTGTGGTATCTTGTTAGCTCTTAAAGAGTCTTGAAACATGAAGCTTTTCAGGTTTTTGGTTCAGCAGTACTTAACTTGAATCACCAATCGGCATTTGATTAGTTCACAAAAGTCTTTGTTATTGTTTGTTGTGCTTTTTTTTTTCAAATAGGATTTCATGTAGCCTAGGCTGTCCTTGAATGTCCAGTGAAACAGAGGATGATCTTGAACACCTAATCCTCCTGCCTCCATCTCCCAATTGCTGAATTGTTAGACTTATCCTGGCTGGCTAGAAAATCATTTAGTTCTAGCAGGTGTCTCTGATACACTGGCTTCAGAAAAGACAAAATAAAGATGCTGGAATACCTTAAAGTTCCACTTGCTTTTCAAAGTCTTTGCATGAACTCAATATCATCTAAAAGCAAAATAAAAGTATTTCTTATAACAGTTTAGAATTAGTAAGTAGTGGCGCACACCTTTGATCCCAGCACTTGGGAGTCAGAGGCAGGTGGATTTCTGAGTTCGAGGCCAGCCTGTTCTACAGAGTGAGTTCCAGGACAGCCAAGGCTACACAGAGAAACCCTGTCTCAAAAAAACAAAACAAAACAAAACAAAACAAAAAAAGAATTAGCAAGATAAAAGTTATGCTACTCTTTCTTGAATCCAATTGTACTGCATAATATTTGAATAATATTGCCCTTTTTTATTAATAATGTTTCTGATTGAGAACTTATGCATCAGGTGCTGTGATTAAAATATGTACTCACGGTTAGTATCATCCCCTACATAGTGCCAGATGCTGGGGAATATTCTCTCAGTTTGCAGTCTAACTCCCCTCACGGGTCTACATGTACTTGACCCTATTCCATATAAGGTTCCACAGAAGATGTACTCACACTGTGTCTGTGATATGGCACACCTTTTGTAAGTGATGGTACAGTTTCTGTTTTTGTCATTGCTAATACTACAGTGAGCTCAGCTCCTTACTGCAGCATCCCGTGGTACCTCCATCACTGATGTACAATTCTTTTCTGCTTTAGAGGTGACAGCATCTGACAGGTACTGCTATGAGAAACTGAACATTGAGGGGACTGAGAAGGGTAACTGCGGGAAAGACAAAGACACATGGACACAGTGCAACAAACGGTGAGTGCTCACAAACCCAGAGGTCATTCGTCAGTCAGTTTCCAAGCTTGCATTCCACGTGGGATGTTTCTGTTTGGGATGCTTAGTAAAGCATGCTCTCCAGTCTGTTCTCCTCATCCTTCCCCAGAGCTCCAGCATCATAGTTCTTCACATGGACCTGGACCACTTTCGTAGGGTCCTTGTACAAGGATAACCCAAAGTTTCTCTTGGTAGCTGCTACATTCTCTCACCTAGACAGTCCCTCCCAGCACCTCAAGATTGAGGAAGATTGAGGAAGCCACATACCCAATGCTGCTGAGTGAATTAGCTAGCTCTGACCTTTCTAAACTACCTCTTGTCTTTGCTGAATGTCTCAATATTTCACTGTCCCATGTAGGTAAGAGTAATTGACTCATTTTTCCTCTGTATATTGTCCAAACACAGATCATGGTTGTTTTCCCCTTTGCTCCCTGCCATTTATTGGGAAGTATCCTCCTTTTTCCATTGCTGTTATTAGCACAGTCAAGCCCTCCAACTCAAAGGACTATAAAATCCCTTGAGCTCTCCCTATTGGAATTCTCAAGCATCCTATTACAAGAACAGTCTTCTAAACCCTTTTGAATGTTAGGTCTTTGCTCAAATGTCAATAGCTCTACACAGGTTAGGATTAGTTAGTAGAGTACTCATCATGTAGTTAGTGTGACTGTGTGCTGAGCACGTTCTGTCTCATGTGATGAGCCTGCCATGGCATCATGAGAGTCTCTCATTTTATTGATGAAGAAACCAAGGCGAGATCAGTGTGTGGGCCCAAGAGCATGTAGCTAGGACTAGAGAAAGAATTAGTATCTGCTATTCTGGTATCAGAATGCTCTCTTAGTTTTTCTGCTGAAAGTCTGTGGTCTTAATTAACAAATAAAATGGAATCCTAAGCTGGGCATGGGAGTGTACACCTTTAACCCTAGCACTTGAAAAGCAGAGGGAAAATGGATCTCTGGGTCTGCTGCACAATGAGTTCCAGACCAAGACAATGTAGGGAGATCCTGTCTCAAAAAAAATAAAATAAAATAAAAGTGTGTCTGGGAGAGAAACCCAGCTATGTACCTCTTTTATGATTTGTGCCAAACCACATATTTTTGTCTTTTCTTCTTTGTTCTTCCAAACTCTACAAGCCTTACTATTTTTTTTTCATTTTTTACCATATTTAATTTTTAAATTATTATATTTATTTACATTTCAAATGTCCCCTTCCCGGTCTCCCCTCCATAAACCCCTCAGCCCATCCTCCCTTCCCTTTACCTCTCCCCTCTATCATCTCCCTTCTCTGGGGCCTCAAGCTTCCACAGGACCAGGTTCCTCCCCTCCCACTGATTCCAGATAAGGTCATCCTCCACTACATATGTAGTAGAAGCCACAGACCAGCCCATGTATACTCTTTGGTTGGTGGCAATAGTGTTAAAAACCGCATGGTATTGGTACAGTGACAGACATGTAGATCAATGGAACAGAATTGAAGACCCAGAAATGAATCCACACTCCTATGGTCACTTGATCTTTGACAAAGGAGCTAAAACCATCCAGTGGAAAAAAGATAGCCTTTTCAACAAATGGTGCTGGCTCAGCTGGAGATCAACATGCAGAAGAATGCAAATTGACCCATTCTTATCTCCTTGCACTAAGCTCAATTCTAAGTGGATCAAAGATCTCCACATAAAACCAGACACACTGAAACTAATAGAAGGGAAACTAGGGAAGAACCTTGAACATATGGGCACAGGGGAGAATTTCCTGAACAGAACTCCAATAGCTTATGCTCTAAGATCAAGAATAGACAAATGGGACCTCATTAAATTACAAAGTTTTTGCAAGGCAAAAGACACTGTCAAAAAGACAAAGCGGCAACCAACTAACTGGGAAATGATCTTTACCAACCTTACATCCGACAGAGGGCTAATATCCAAGATATACAAAGAACTCAAGAAGTTAAACTCCAGAGAGGCAAGTAACCCTATTAAAAAATGGGGTACAGAGCTAAACAAAGTGTTCTCACCTGAAGAATATCTAATGGCTGAGAAGCACCTAAAGAGATGTTCATCATCCTTAGTCATTAGGGAAATGCAAATCAAAACAACCCTGAGATTCCATCTCACACCAGTCAGGATGGCTAAGATCAAAAACACAGGAGACAGCAGTTGTTGGCGAGGATGTGGAGAAAGAGGAACACTCCTCCACTGCTGGTGGAATTGCAAGCTGGTACAACCACTCTGGAAAGCAGTCTGGCGGTTCCTCAGAAAACTGGGCATGACACTCCTGGAGGATCCGGCTATACCACTCCTGGGCATATACCCAGAGACTTTACCTGCATGCAATAAGGACACATGCTCCACTATGTTCATAGCAGCCTTATTTATAATAGCCAGAAGCTGGAAAGAACCCAGATGTCCCTCAACGGAGGAATGGATTCAGAAGATGTGGTATATCTACACAATGGAATACTACTCTGCAATTAAAAACAATGAATTCACGAAATTCCTAGGCAAATGGTCAGATCTTGAAAATATCATCCTTAGTGAGGTAACCCAATCACAAAAGAACACACATGGTATGCAGTCACTGATAAGGGGATATTGACCCAGAATCTCAGAATACCCTAGACACAATCCGCATATCAATAGATTTCTAAGAAGATGGAAGGAGAGACCCCTGGTCCTGGAAAGACTGGATGTAGGGGAACGCCAGGACAGAGTAATGAGAGGGGGTTGAATGGAGAAAAGAGGGAGGGAAGGGGGCTTATGGGTCTTTCGGGGAGGGAGGAAACGGGAAAGGGGAAATGATTTGGAATGTAAATTAAAAAAAATAAAATAAATAATAAAAAAAAGAAGGACATAAATAAATCTCTTACAGAAATACAGGAGAACACAAATAAACAGGTAGAAACCCTTAAAGAAGAAATATATAAATCCCTTGAAATACAGGAAAACACAATCAAACAGGTCAAGGAATTGAACAAAACCATCCAGGACCTAAAAATGGAAATAGAAACAATAAAGAAATCACAAAGGGAGGCAACTCTGGAGATGTAAAGCCTAGGAAACAGATCAGGAGTTACAGATGCACACTTTACAAACAAAATACAAGAGACAGAAGAGAGAATCTCAGGTGCAGAAGATACCATAAAAGATATTGATACAACAGTCAAAGAACATACAAAATGCAAAATCTCCTAACCTAAAATATACAGGAAATTAAGGACACAATGAAAAGACCAAACCTAAAAATAATGGGAAGAGAGAAGAGAGTGAAGAATCCCAATTCAAAGGGACAGAAAACCTCTTCAACAAAGTCATAGAAGAAAACTTCCCTAACCTAAAGAAAGAAATGGCCATAAATGTACAAGAAGGCCATAAAACACCAAATAGAATAGCCCAGAAAAGAAAGTCCTCTCGTCACATAATAAAGCACTAAATACCCAGAACAAAAAAGAATATTAAAATCAATAAAGGAAAAAGGCCAAATAACATATAACGGAAGACCTATCAAAATTACACCAGACTTCTCCACAGAGACTCTAAAAGCAAGAAGATCTTGGACAGATGTCATGCAGATCCTAAGAGAACACAAATGCCAGCCCAGGCTCCTATACCTAGCAATGTCTTACTATTCTTAATACCTAAAGTACATTGTCCTATGTTAGTATAGTTGTTGGAACTATTCATTCCTTAGAAGCAGTCTTTACATCTGTACCAACACCAGTGAGAAATTCATCCACTCATCAAGGCCCATTTGTAAATAAAAAAAAAAGCAAAAACAAAAAAAAAAAAAAACCCCCTTGCTTTCTAAATCATTTCCTGACTGGCTCTCCCAGTTCCTCTGTGCGCTCTCACAGACACAGACCTTGTACTGTTCGTATGGACCATATCTTCAGTCATTATTTTATACATGCTCAATCATATGCTGTGTCTTCTTACAGAGTAGGATTCTTTTTGTTTTTTTTTGGGGGGGGAGTGGGGTTCAAGACGGGGTTTCTCTGTGTAGCCCTGGCTGTCCTGGAACTCACTCTGTAGACCAGGCTGGCCTCGAACTCAGAAATATGTCTGCCACTACCTCCCAAGTGCTGGGATTAAAGGCGTGCGCCACCACTCCTGGCTTCAAAGTGGGATTCTTGCGAGGATAAACATCATGTTCCACTTTTGTTATAGATTTTAAATTACAAACATTACAGAGAAACCCTGTCTGGAAAAACAAAAAAAGAAAAAGAAAAAGAAAAAAAAAAAGAAAATGTCTCCAAATTACAAACATTAGTGTGCATAAATGAAACTAAAAAGGGTTTAAATATTTCTTCTATATTTTTAAAAGGTATATATATATTTAGAATATAGCTTGTATTTGCATATATTTCTATGTTTAAAATACTTTTAGAGAATGTACTCTTTATATATTAGTGATAATTATAGATCCCCATTTTTCTATGTTATCCAGCATATAAATTCTGGTATTTCCATGTGTGATTTTGCTGCTATGTTAATCAATTAGTGGGGTTTTTTTGGTTGTTTATTTTATTTTGTTTTATGTTGTTTTGTGAGTTTCTCTGTGTATATTTCTTGATGTCCTGGAACTTGCTCTGTAGACCAGCTGGCCTTGAATTCACAGAGATCCACCTGCCTCTGCCTCCAAAGATTAAAGCATGTACCATCACCACCTGGCTTGGTGTGTATAAGATTTGAATATGTTATCACTATCAATGACTAAAATGTGTTTGTTAAAAGAATATATAGAGGAATATTTTTTAAAAATTTATTTATTTTATGTATGAGTACACTGTCACTCTCTTCAGACATACTACAGGAGGGCATCAAATTCCATTACAGATGGTTGTAAGCCATCATGTGGTTGCTGGGAATTGAACTCATGACCTCTGGAAGAGCAGTCAGTGCTTTTAACCACTATGCCATCTCTCCAGCCCTAAAGCAATATTTTGTTTGTTTGTTTGTTTGTTTGTTTGTTTTGGTTTTTCGAGACAGGGTTTCTCTGTATAGCCCTGGCTGTCCTGGACCTCTGTAGACCAGGCTGGCCTCGAACTCAGAAATCCACCTGCCTCTGCCTCCCAAGTGCTGGGATTAAAGGCGTGCGCCACCACTGCCCAGCTAAATTATTTATTTATTTATTTACTTATTTCATGTATGTGAGCACACTGTCACTGTCTACAGACAGACCAGGAAAGGGCATCCAATCGCCACTATAGATGGTTGTGAGCCACCATGTGGTTGCTGGGAATTGAACTCAGGACCTCTGGAAGAGGGGTCGGTGCTCTTAACCTCTGAACCATCTCTCCAGACCTTAAAGCAATATTTTTAATACAACAACTTACCAGTTAATTTCTGAGCATGTTTAGAAGGGTAGTGAGGCTTTGTGCTTGGGAATCTCCACAAGCAGTAGATCATCTCCTCTTTGGTTTTGGGAGGTAGGATGCAGAAGTAGCTATATTACAGAAGAATATTCAGGCAAAGTTTACTCACTTACCCAACATTAAACAAGTTTATCATTTCCAGCAGAATATGGTATATAAATCATTCTGATAAAAAGGTGTATTTGATAGATAATTTTCCTTAACCAAATACTTGAACTGATAGTCAATCAAAAGATAATCTAGGGAGCTATCAGGATTTTGGATCACCAGTTGGAGATTTAAAAGAAGTTAATTTTGAGACCTGGAGTCAATCCAATATCGGCTTATTTAATTTTGCTTAGCATACACGTAAGTAATGTCTCTGATGGATGATAAATACTAACAGGAGAGGAGACACTCCTTCAAAGTGTGAGCTTCATTTTGTCCTCGGGGAAGAGGTCAGTTGATAACTGGTACTCTTTTAACACAGGGATGTGCTTTGTGGCTACCTCCTGTGCACAAATATCGGCCATATCCCAAGACTGGGAGAACTCGATGGCGAAATCACATCCACCTTAGTTGTGCAGCAAGGAAGAACATTGAACTGCAGGTAACCACGTCACCATTCTGTGATTTCATCAGTCACTTTACTTCCTACAGCTAGACCTACTACTGTTTCCAGTGTGTATGCATGTTCATAATCTGAACTTAAATCTAGTTCATAAATGTGATTATGTAAATTGTAATAGAAAAATGAAAAGTAGTTAAGAGTGAAACATGGGAGTTGTTACGTGGTTGCTGGAATTACGTTTAGTTGCTCAGTAAAATCCTGCAGGGTTTGGCTTGCATTTTCTTCTTGGTGAGAGGATGGAGACTTCTGGATAGAGTCAGTCATCATGAGTCTGCATTTCATTTTGCTTCTTTCTGAAATTCCATGAAATTAAATTTTCTTTGGAAGTTATATATCTGCAGGAAAGCTCAAACATGGAGTAGAAGCAGCCACCATCTACATCTGGAATACATACACAAATGACGCTGTGGCTCACACTTAGGGAAACCTTTGAGAAGGTTGAATTTGTAGGTCAGTGAGATGGAACACTGAAACACCTTGTAATGTCTTGGAAGCCTCAGAAATTGGCAGTGTAGTCTACTGTTCAAGGAGGGATTAGATGAGTTTCACAGCAGGTTTTTAAATAAGAAGTTATGTGGAAGTCTGAAAAATAAAATGGAGCCTAATGCCCAGCTCCCTTTGGTAACTCAGCCACAAAGGGGCTGGCCCACACTTCCATTGGAGATTCAGGTCCTGTCTCCATAGAGAATTAAACAGAATATTCCTATATTGAAGGGTTGATACCAGAGTCATATAAAAGTGGTTCAGCCTCAGGGAATGCTCACTGCGAATACCATGGAAGCTCCAGTCATCTGTCTGGTTATTATTGACTGATATACAAAGAAAATCTCTAACATGGAAAACCAGAGTGAACAGAAAAGCCCAAGAGACTTTTTAATCACAAAATGAAAAAATAAAATTCTACTTTAAATTAATCAGATCATGGAAGAAAAAGATTCCGTTGGAAGTGAACCTTAGTGGTTGAAATTGTCTCCCTGGAAGTTAAACAATAACCCAGTAAAGAAGCTGACACCGAGAAAGAACTCTACAATTAGAAAAGAAATAAAGAAGAACAGAGAAATAGTAAGGAAGAAATTGTCCATGAGTGACGTCAGAGACAGACGTAAACTTCATTATGGAAGCACTGTAGGAGAGACAAGAGACTCATCAAGTTTCCACAGAAGAGGCTGAAGAACTAGAGTGCCTTAAGGTTTATCACTGGGAGTCTAGGGAATCAGAAGACACTGGAAAAATATCTGTAAATTCCAATTATTTATTAGACCCAGTCCAGGGCTCCTTGAGCATACCTCTAATCTGAACACTTAGAGGCTAAGATATGAGGATGATGATTTCCAGATAAGACTGGACTACATAACAAGATCCTGCCTTAAAAACAAAAATCAGATATACCTTGAGACTATAAAATGACATTTTAGCATGCAAATTTCTCCAAAACGTATTCTTCTACACCTGTCTTCAAAAAGTTAAAGAAACAACTGCAGCCCATAAAGATGATGGTTAAACAAAGGAAAAGAAAAGCAAGGTATAGAGGAGGCGGAGTGTTCCACTGAGGGATAGTTCATAATGAAGTTCGCAGTAAAACCCGGGGTTTACGGCAGTCCTGGGTACGAGGGAGAACCAGAACACACAGGAGCGAGCTGGGGGCACTCGAGGAGGGACATCCACAGGCAGGTGGACTGAGGCTCAGCTGTGTTTTCCTTGGGGATTAAGAGCCAGAATGTTTGAATTAATTTTTTTATTAAAGATGACAAATGCATAGGAATATAGACAGATAAACAGCCAAGAAATGAAAGAATAATCTAAGGTAAGACAAAAGTAATCCAGAGATTGAAAGCATTTAATCATAGCACTATTGTTTCATTCAAAAACTAGCATTTGCATAGTTATAATAGTGTACATATTGGTTATTGATTAAATAAAGTTCATGATGAAAGGATAAAGGAGAGATTGTGTATAGAATTATCAAGGGGAAAAAAAGAGGTAAGTTCTCTTATGGTATATAAATTAACTGATAATACCTACAGTTAAAAAAGGAAAAAAATTAGTATAATTTAGACATTTTGAGGCACAAAAATAGCAAAGAATCAATAGTATAAAGAAAGTGGTTCTCTCCTTAGGAAGAATGTAAGGCAGGGATATTTCATTTAAGAAACCAATATGTCTATCTTGAGGAATATGACTCGGCTGATAAAGTGCTTACTATTTTAACATGAGAGCCTGAGTTTGGTCCCTAGTACCCATGGCACCCATGGTCATACCTCTACCCCAGTGCTGCCAGACAGAGGGTCCTTGAGACTTGCTGGCCAGTCTGTCTAGCTGAATCAGTGAGTTTCGCAATTAGTGTGGTCACCCCTTTTTAAAACAGAAGGTGAAGAACAATTAGAAATACACTCAGAGTTGACTCCTGGCCTCTACACATATACACATACATATATAGACACACATGTGCATAAACGCATGAATACAAACCTAGACACAAAATACCAGTTCATCTATCTTACTCTAAATTACAAATAGTTTTGATAAAAATTAATATGGAAAATTTTGTACTAGCCTTGGCAAGGTATCATATGAAAATAATTAGTTATGTATATACACTCCCAACCTTTGTTACTATTTTTTTTTTATTTTAAAGGAAACCATCTGATCATGCTTTACTGAGCAGTGCATACAGTGGCCAAATAGAATTTGTATTTATACAATGAATGGGAGCAGTATAAATCAAATCCAATTCTGGTCCTTATTTGAGATGCATTTGAAGTCCTGAAGCCTACTTAGTGAAATCAATTGGGCTTGCACATTGTATCCAAGGAAAAGTAATAGGACTAGTTCCGTTCTGGCTTTTCTGTTATAATTTTGTTAAAATTCTAAATCTTATAATTATCTTGTATCTAAGTTTCTATTGCTTCCTACATTTAAAGATACTTCTGGGTGTGATAATGTATGCCTTTGATACTGGCATATGGGAGAGGGAGGCCAGTGAAACAAAAGCTCAAGCCAGTTTTGCTTATATTAAGAACTCAATGCTAGTCTGGGTTACTTGAAATCCTATCTCATTGAAACAAAAGAACAACAATTTAAACATCCTTTGGATTTTTATCGAATAATAAACAGAGAAGCCTACTTTTAAACTCAGATGAGTGTGAATTAATGGAGTCCCATTTTCTTTCTGCACACAATTTGTTTTTAGTGGGGGGCATGTTAAGCTTGAAGAAGATGTAGATCTCGGCTACGTGGAAGATGGAACACCCTGTGGCCCTCAGATGATGTGCTTGGAACACAGGTGTCTTCCCGTGGCTTCCTTCAACTTCAGCACTTGCTCCAGTAGTAAAGCAGGCACTGTGTGCTCAGGAAATGGAGTAAGTGTCACAGCCTCACCCAAGAAAACCATTTCTTCTATATTACAAAAGTAATACAGTCCTGTAACGCTTCCTTAATCGTAGACCATGTGATTATCCATGTTTCTGGTTGATATGTGAACACTAACTTGATCAAAGCTACTTGAATATTTTTATTGTATAACCAGGAAAGCCTGAGAATAAGAAAACTAGTAATTTTCCTATTCAAATTCTATCTTCTTTTCTTATGCTAATAGGAATAATAATACAGTATAATGATAGGTTTCCTGAATGTGATTTAGGAGATGGATTTTAGCAAACTACAGTGGAATTTTTTTTTTAATGGGGAGTGAAGAAGAAAGAGTGAGCCATTCTTTCTTTATTTAAATATAGAGTTAAATATAGCATTTGGCTACTTAGGTCATCAGGGTTCAGATGAATCAGCACTGACCATAAGTACTTGTTGAAGCCATACCAGAGATGACAGCTGAGTTTAAAACCTTGAAATAATGAAGTCATCAGGGGAAGTACTGTTCATGGATGATCAGAAAGAGTGGTATTTTAGACATTTTAATTCTGTTCTCTCGGAATTGTTTATTGGATAGCACAGGCCTTATTTAAGTTATGGGTCAAACACTTGTCTTCCAAGAGTGAGTCCTCCACGAATATATCCAGCTTCCTCATTCTCATTTAAATTCCTTCCTACTTGTTGGTTTCTTTCTCTCTCTCTCTCTCTCTCTCTCTCTCTCTCTCTCTCTCTCTCAGCAAGTTCTATGATGTTGTTTTTGCTGGCATTACAGAATCTTTGACTGAACTGGTTGAATTATCCATTTAAGGCAGAGGACCTTGGTTTGGGATTTGAAGCACAAATCCTGTTTCAGTATCATCAAGTCCTATGTTCACTGATTAGAAGTCAGCATGCATGCTCTTCTCTGTAGCAGAGAATTGACATTTCTGCCGACTCTCCTTTGGATTTCAGGTTTGCAGCAATGAGCTCAAGTGTGTGTGCAACAGGCACTGGACAGGTGCCGACTGTGGCACCCACTTTCCTCACAATGATGATGCTAAGACTGGCCTCACCCTGTCTGGCAATGGTAGGTATCAACTGCCATTGTGTCATATTTATATACAACAGAAGAGCCACTTTCTCAAGGGACATTTGTATGTGAGTTCTTTTCTTTTTTTTTTTTATCATCACTCAATAATGAATGGTATCTACATAGCGAGTGAGGTCTACCTCGTGAAACCAGTCATATTGATTACATTGTAAAGATTTGTCATACAGAGTATAATTTAGAGTACTTTGTCTTTTTCTGTCCTACTTCAGAAAATGTCAAGTGTTATAGTCACCTGAGGCTATGAACCAACCCGAGCATTTTAAATTTACTCTTCAACAGTTTCAAACATATAAACAATACATCCTGGTCACAACTTGTCCTTCCCGCCCTTTCTTACCTTGCTTTCACTCCCAGCAATCCCTTGTTCCCAGCAGGTTCTCAATCCTCTTCCATGCCTTTTTTCTTTTCTTTTCTTTTCTTTTTTACTGTGGTTTTATTTTCTAACACTTCTTTTAAATGTACGAGAGTAGAATGGTGTCTTAGAGGTTAAGAATACCTGTTGCTCCTGCGGACAGGCGTTCAGCTCCCAGGACCCACATGATAGATTATAACTATCCATTAACTCCACTTCCACGAGATCTGACCCTCTCGTCTCACCTCATGTGACACCAGGCAAAACACTCGTGCATATAAAATATTCAATTTAAATGGATAATTATATATTTTTGACCCGAATAAGTTTTTTAAAGAGTTGATTTTTTTAAACAAGTTTTTTAAAATAGGATTCATTATAGAGTCGCATTTCTAAAATCTAAACTTTGAGAAGCCTAGAAGCAATGTCCTTTGCTGAGGTGGCAAGATTGAAGACATAGATCAGGCGTGACATTCTAAGATCATGATTGGCCCAAGAATAGAAGAGGAAACTTTTAGCAAAGGCGGTTAAAAAGCTCACATTTTAGAGATAAGGTTTTTCTGAAACAACTGCATCATTTCATTCTTGATGTCCTCAGACTGCAGTGGTAAATGGTCACGTGGCAGTTGCTCCCATAATCAATGTGAATGCAAGTGCTTATAGTACCTGGAGCACAGTGACTCCTCTTCATCTTTTTTAATTAATTTTTTATTCTCACATATATCATATCAGGGCTCTTTCCATCAACTCTGATGACAATTGGACTAGTCCCCCATCTATGAGTATAGTAGAATATTAAGTATCATTTCATTGACTGTTTTGGCCCATCATGTTTGATTCTATCCTAGGTTTCTGAACTAGTCAGCCTCTGGGTCCTGTCTCTCCAAGCAGTGTCGGGAGAGGGCTTCCTCTTGTGGCATGAGTCTCAAGCTGGACCAGTCAATGTTTGACCACTCCCATAATTTCTGAAACCTTAAGTCCTACACATCTTGCAAACAAGACAAATTGTATGTTGAAGGTTTTGGGCATGGTTGGTGTCTTAATAGCCCCACTAGAAGCCTTGCCTGGTTACAAGAGATGGCCAGTTCAGGCTCTGTATCCCCCATTGCTAGGTGTCTTAGCTAGGGTCACCCCTGTAGATTCCTGGAAGTTTATATTGCACTAGGTTTCTACCTCACCCTCAAAATCCCCTGCAGTTCCAGTTGTCTCTCCCAGAACTCTCTCCCTCCATACTCCCCCAACCTTATCCCTCCTGTTATAGTACCCACTTACCCCTAGTACACTTCCTATACCTATTCTATTTCCCTTCCCACGGTCATTCATGCCTCCCCCTTGAGCCTTCATTCTTACTTAGCCTCTCAGAGTCTGCACTGTAGTATGATCCTTTACTTTATAGCTCATAACCACTTATCAGTGAGTACATACCATATGTGTCTTTCTGGGTCTGGGTTACCTCACTCAGGATGATCTTTTCTGGTTCTATCCATTTGCCTGAAATTTCATGATGTTATTTTTTTTTTTAACTGCTGAGTAAAGGTACCAGATTTTCTTTATCCATTCTTTGGTTGAGGGACATTTAGGTGGATTCCACTTTCTGACTATTATGAACTAAGCTGTTATGAACATAGTTGAATTAATGTCCTTGTGGTAGGGTGTAGCATCCTTTGGGTATATGCCCTGCAGTGATATAGCTTGGTCTTGAGACAGATTGATTCCCAGTTTTCTGAGAAACTGCCATATTGATTTCCCATGTGGCTGTACAAGTTTGCACTCCTACCCAAGATGGAGGAGTGTTCCCTTACTCTACATCCTCACCAGCATGAGCTGTCACTTGTGTTATTGATCTTAGCCATCCTGACAGGTGTAAGAAAGTTTCAAAATAGATTTCATTTGTATTTCCTAATGGCTAAGATGTTGAACATTTTTAAGATGCTTCTCAGCCATTTGATATTCCTTTGTAGAGAATTCTGTTTAGATCTGTACCCCATTTTTTAAATTGGCTTATTTGGATTGTTGGTGTCTAGTTTCTTGAGCATTTTAAAAATTAGCACTTTGTCAGATGTTTAAAAATATTTGCCCATTCAGTAGGCTGTTCTTTTGTCCTATGGACAGTGTCAGATGCTTTTAGTTACAGATGTTTTTTCAGTTTTGTCAGGTCCCATTTGTTAATTGTCAATCTTAGTGCCTGCCCTATTGGCCTTCTCTTTAGGAAACTATCTCCTGTGTGAATGTATTCAAAATTATTCCCCACTCTCTGTTTTATTAGTTTCAGTGTATCCAGTTTTATGTTGAGGTCCTTCATCCACTTGGACTAGAATTTTGTGCAGGATGATAAGTATGGATCTATTTGCATTTGATATTGGTGGTGGTTTTATGTGTGTGTGTGTGTGTGTTTTAAGGGATTTGTTCATTTCCTCTTTAGAGACTTCTATTATCTTTATAATAATGCACTAAAGCTCATCTTCTTATACTTCAGCTGTGTTAGAATATCCAGGGCTTGTTGTAGCAGACTCTACATAGCTGCACTCTGGTTGTGCTATATTGCCCTGACTCTTGTTGATTGTGTTCTTATGCTGTCCTTTAGCAATCTGGTTGTCCCTGGTGTTGGCTGGTTGATAAGATGCCAGCAGGACTATGCTCCTGTTGATAAGATGCCAGTAGGACTATGCAGGAGCACAGGGGAGAGCCCTGTTGGCTATGCCTCAGGCTGACCAGACTGGCTGTGTGGTAGTTCTTAATCTCTTTGTGAAATTGTTCTTGGGAGAAATGTTTGTGCCGGATTATTTCCATGCTTTGTCCTAAAGTCTCCTCAGTCTTTTTCTGTAGGACAATAGCTGGTTGAGGTATTTCTTGAATGCAGTAGATTGGTGGATCCTGCTTTCATATTCATTTTGTTAGCCTGTGTCTTTTTATTGTGGAATTCAATTCTTTGATATTGAGAGATATTAATGAGAAATGATTATAAATTTCTACAGTTTTGACAGTGGTGGTAGTGTGTGTATATGTGTGTTTGTGTATTTATGTAGTGTTTCCCTTCTTCAGATTTTACTGGTATGAGATTGTTTTTGACTGTGTTTTCATGGGTATAGTTAATCTCCTTGGGTTGATATTTTTTTCTAATACTTTCTGTAGCTGGATTTGTGGGTAGATAGTGTTTAAATTTGTCTTTGTCGTGAAATATCTTGTTTTCTCCATCTATGGTAATTGAAAGTTTTGCTAGGTATAGAAGTCTGAGCTGGTATCCATGGTCTATTAGAGTCTGCAAGACATCTTTCAGGACCTTCTGGATTTTAGAATCTCCATTAAAAAGTCTGCTGTAATTCTAATAGGTCTGCCTTTATATGTTACTTGGCTTTTCCCCATTCCAGCTTTTAATATTTTTTCTTTGATCTGTATGTTTAGTATTTTGATTATTATGTAGAAGTGGGGATATTTTCTTTTCTGGTCTAAATTATTTGATGTTCTATAAAGTTCTTATACCTTTCTAGGCATGTGCTTCTTAGGGTTATGACAATTTCCTGATATGATTTTGTTAAAAAATATTTTCTGACTTTTTGAGATGGAGTTCTTATCCTTTTTCAATTCCTATTTTTCTTAGGTTTTGGTCTTTTAATAGTGTCCCAGATTTCCTGGATATTTTGTTTCAGGAACTTTTTAGGTTTAACATTTTTTTTTTTTACTGATATATTGATGTCTTCCATTGTATCTTCTACACCTGAGATTCTCTCTTCAATCTCTTTTATTCTGTTGGTGATGCTTGTGTCTGTAGTTCCTGTTTTCCATGTCCAGGATTCCCTCAGTTTGTGTTTTCTTTATTGTTTCTACTTCCATTTTCTGGCCCTGAACAGTTTTATTCATTTGCTTCACTTAATTTTGTTTTTTGTTTTTTGTTTTTTTGTTTTTTTGTTTTTTGTTTTTTTTTTTTTTGGCTTTCTTTTAGGGATGCATTTCCTCTAATAGTTTGTGTTTTGCTGGACTTTTTTTAAAATTTATTTTATTTACTTTATATCGCAATTACTGCCCACCCCCCACCCCCGTCCAGGTACCCCTCACAAGTCCCTCCTCCCCTTCCTCTCTCCTTCTTCTCTGAGAGTGGAGGCCCCTCCTGGGTGTACACCCATTCTGAAACATCAAGACTCATCAGGGCTAGGCACATTCTCTCCCACTAATGCAAGACAAGGCAACCTAGTTAGGTGAACTTTCTTAGATTTCTTAAAGGGATGCATTTATTTTTTTCCTTTTTAAGAGCCTCTATCAGCTTCAAAAATATTGGTTTTAAGGTCATTTTCTTTTGTTGTGCTCGAACTGAGTTGGAATTTCTTGGGCTCTGGTAGTGGCATACTACCCTAGTTGTTATTAATCATATTCTTACACTGGCTTCTAGGCATCTGAGTTTGGGTAATTATAAGTTGAGGTACTGATTTCTGAATTTATCTTTGTTGGATGATTTACCCTTGGTTTCTGTTTCCTCTCTGGTCTTCTGGCCTAAGTGACCTGTGGTTCTGATTCCAGCAAGTCCTCAGGTGCAGTAGGGTGTCTCCAAAGGATTTTGGCAATCTACATGACTTCTGGGTGTTTGGGTGCTGGTGTTGCTTCTGGGATTCTGGGGTTCTGGGAACTGGCATGGTCTCTGGGGTACCCATATGGTTTCTGAGGTTCCAGGTGCTGGCATGGCCTCCAGTAGAGCTGGAGTCTTCTGCCAGAGTTGTGGCTGGGGATATGGAGCTAAGGGTGTGGGGACAGCTTGGTGAACTCTAAGGAGTGTTAGTGGGAGGTGGACAGTATATTACAGGTTGGGGGTGCTTCTAGTAGATCAGGCCTCAGTAGCTTTTCAAAAGACATTATTTAGAAGTAGTCATTTAAAGTTATTGATCCTTGTTTAAATCTACGAACAGGAAAGGAGGACAGACATGGTAAGTCTTGGTGTAAAACTGCCAAAGTTTTTTAACAAAACAGATGATATTGTCAGCATGATGATTACAGACCTAGAGAAGAAAATTACTGAAAGAAATTTCATATCACTGATTTGCCTTCTTGTCTTCCCATCTAGGTGTTGCTGGCACTAATATCATAATAGGAATAATTGCCGGCACCATTTTAGTACTGGCGCTCATATTAGGAATAACTGCCTGGGGTTATAAGTAAGTCAAATATTTCAGTATTATTACTATCAAAAATGTACCTTAAAATGTTTATTAAGAGCTGGAGAGGTGTGCCAAGTGCTCTTGGAGAGGGCTTATTTTCAGTTCCTAGTACAATAGTTCAATCCAGTGTTGGGTAGCTCATAATGTGCATGTGTGTGCGCTCACACACACACACACACACACACACACACACACACACACACACACACAAGAGAGAGAGAGAGAGACAGAGAGACAGAGAGAAACACAGAGAGACTGAGAGACAAAGGGAGGAAGGGAGGAAGGAAGGAAGGAAGGAAGGAAGGAAGGAAGGAAGGGATTTAGGAGTGTTTAAAGTGTAATTATAAAATACTTTGTGTAAATGTTAACTGGAAGGTTGTATATCATTACTTATGGCTCAGCAGTTAAGAGCACTGACTGCTCTTCCAAAGATCCTGAGTTCAATTTCCAGCAACCACATGGTGACTCACAACCATCTGTAATGAGTTCCAATGCCCTCTTCTGGTGTGTCTAAAGACAGCTACAGTGTACTCATATAAATAAAATCTTTAAAAAAATAGAAGGAAAAGAAAAGAAAAGAAAAGAGAAAAATCATTCTGGTCCAAGAGTCAGTGAGTCAGTCATTGCCCAACCTTGGTGTGGTTAAAAGTAATGATACATTATTACATTTTAGATTTCAAACACCTCTTTTCCCTGGGAGTACTGACTGCTGTTTGAGATCCTTATACTGGCAAGGTTGTGAGTGAATGCTTACTGTATCCATGCATCCCATTAATGGCAAAGCCCTTGTGTCATTAATAGCCATGAGTACAGATGGGTTTCTTCCTGTGAAGAACACACTCTTGTGAGAGTCACTTTTAAAATTCAGTTTCCTTCTTAAGCTTCAAAACTCAGCATAGAATATTTTCTTTTAACTTTTAAAAGTTGAGCGTCATACTATGTTTAAATATTTAGTAGCCTTAGATATTTGCTAAGTAAATGTTCTCAAACATTTCTATATTTAGTATTTAAAATTTCCCTTTTGGAGACTTAAAATGTAAATTTTTCTTTAGTATTCTAGTAACTATTTAATGTTATGGTTTAAGTGTAGTGTAAACAATTAATTCTTGGGTTAGGTTTCCATTACTGGGGAAATACCTGAGGAAACAGCTTAAGAAAGTAGAGGTTCATTGTGGCTGGTTTGAGAGGTTCCTACCCACTGTCATGTGACCACATTGCTTTGAGCCAAGGCAGAAGACCATGGTGGAGAACATGTAGTGGAGAAACGCTGCTCGCTAAAGAAAGATCTCACCACTTTAGTAATCCCTCTACCCAAAAAACTATTGAGCTCTGAATCCAGAATTGGATCAATCCATTGATGATGTCAGTGGATTCCATAATCTTATTACCTTCTAAATACCCTAATTTTAAGGACTATATATTCAACACATAAGCATTTGTGGACATTCAGAATCAAGCTATAATGGTTCTTTTCAACATTATTGATAGGTGAAGGTGTCCATGCTATACTTGATTGTCAAGGGTGGATCACCAAATGACTCAGTCACTTGACTTTCTAATATGCCTTCAGAATATTAACATCCAATTACATTAAGATAGAAAGCTAGTGACTTTTGAAAAAAATTACCGCTAGTATATTATTACATGCTTCTGAATGAATTTTTCTTTAAGGTTAGTTCATTATGAAAGTCATATAAGTTTATCTTAGTTCATGGTCAAATCAAAACTGGAAATTAAACTGTGAGAAAATACATCCATTATGAAGCTTGAGTAAGATGTTATTAATACCTATGAAGGACCAACTTTATTTTAATGCATTTTTATTGACCATACATGATGAATATAGTGCTCTGGAGTGCTTGTATGTTCTCCTACTTGAGCTATAGTTGCTATAGTTGGATGTTTATATTTCAGTAGGAGAAAGGTAATACTTATTTCTATGAAATGTAATTTATTTGTGTAAATAATTGAATTATTTTTGCTATTTTAAATTAGTATTCATTCATATATATCTATATCTATATAATCTATCTCTATCTTAGAGATATAGATATATAACTATTTCATATTTATATGAAACCCTATATTTAAAATAGAATTGGCAAGGCTGGAGTGGCTTAGTGGTTAAGACTATTAGCTCATCTTCCAGAGGGCCCATTTTCAATCTTAGTTGTGGGGGATCAGACACTCTCTTCTGGCTTCCATGGGCACTGCATATACATGCTGTATAGACATACATG
Organism: Tokudaia tokunoshimensis; assembly: GCA_036184795.1. NCBI lineage: Eukaryota > Metazoa > Chordata > Mammalia > Rodentia > Muridae > Tokudaia > Tokudaia tokunoshimensis. The sequence continues at coordinate 20,164,104 of BTHU01000002.1, forward strand.
CAGGCAAAATACTTATAAAGTAAAAATAGATGAATAAAAATTTAAAAACAGTAAGATTGGCTCTAGATCATTATTAAGTATTTGGTGCAATGAAACTGATATTGAGAATACAGTTATTCTTTAATTATTACGACCTAAATTGTGCCTTTTAAAATGGGCAGTTAAGCTGGAGACATGACTCAGTGGTTGCTGCTCTTGCAAAAGATCCAGGTTTGGTTCCAAGCACCTACATAATCATCTGTACCCCAGTTCTGGAGGCTTAACTAATGTCTTTTGGCTTCCAAGAATACTAGGCATCCACATAGTATAGATACATACATACAGGCAAAGCACAAATATACATAAAATAAAAACAAGTAAATCTTTAAGATTAATACACAATAAATTAAAATGGGTAGTTGTTTGGCAATATTGTTACTCTGGTGTCATCTTTCCTTATGATACAATGAAATTCTGCACATGTTCCTCATTTTATTCTTACAGTTCAAATTTCTCTAGGGAAGATGGTTCAGTGAATGCTGGGGGAAGATGGTTCAGGGAATGCTGGGGGTTTTGTGTTCTGCTCTGCTCATGTGTTTCTATAGGTAACTAATGCTTTGGTTTTTTTTCCTTCCTTCTGACTATGAACAGAAACTACCGAGAACAGAGGTATGTGATGACAGTGATCTGAATTTATCACTGAATGCTTTAACCCTTTGTGTCACTGTTGGAACTCATACATACAGTTTCAAGTGGGTTTTTGTGTTTTATGTAATAATGATCCTTGACCCTTTATGATTTTAAAATAATAATTAACATTGTTATGTTTAATAGCAATGTATTTATAGAAATAGATTTTTCATCAGAAACTTTATGTTAAGTTGTCTGTTTGTTTACATTGGTTTATTGGTTTTCCTTCATGTTTATAATACCTAGTTATCTAATACTGAGAGAATTTATTTTTGTTACTGTTGCAGTAGTAATATTTTCATACCTTACAAAGTTTATCATTTTTTGCTGTCAAGGAGATGTTTTCCACTTGTGAACTAGGTCTCTTTATGTAAGAAAGTATTTTTGTATGATTTGATAATCATAAAAGTAGTTAAAGAGGTAATTTGCATAGTTAGAATCTCTGAGATTTATGTCTTCTGTGCTATTATTAAGTAAAACCCATTGAAAGTCAAACACCTATCTAGCATAGCCTTATTGTCTCCATTTAGCAAACAATACAAAAAGAGACAGAGCATCCATGATTTTTTTAACAATTGCTGGTTTTGTCTAAGTTGACATAGTATTGAGATAGACATTTCACTTCTCATATTTCTAAATTATTAATTCTACTTGTTCTTGGTACCAAAACCTAAACTATTATCTTTGAAACTGATAAATAAACCCACACCAGGTGTTACACATCACGTACTATTTAGTTCTGGGTTCAGCATATTTGCACAGATTCCTGCTTAAGGTTTCCTCTGTCCCACTGAGTGCCACTGGCAGTTTAGGAATAAATAATGATAAATGTAGTGAGAGCATTTCAGACTCTCTCCATGGTTGATGAAATACAATGATGTTTCTCAAACGAGAAAGCAACAAAGGGTGGATGTTAGATCAAGAAGTCATGCATTGAAGTGTCTTTATGGTTCTTCTTTTGGGAACTATGCATTAATAATTAGAGGGGAAATGGCTGGTCCTGCAGACATAGCATAGGTCAGTACATTTTCACTCTTCTAAAATTATCCACAGACTTCAAATAAAGACCCATCCAGTTCCAAAAATGCCAGGGTCTAAAGGCAAGACTTTTTATGTTATTTTTACTTTTAGATTAGGATTGCCTCTGTGGTTCTATGGTGGGAAGCCCTACTGGCAAGAAATTAGTCATTAGTCTACTCTTGTGTGATGTAGGAAGATCACTAACTTCTCTCCACTGTAAGGTCAGAGTTCTTTGTAATGCTTAAAGCACTGTGGTCAAGCAAGAGGACAACTGTAGACATCAGCCAGGTTCAGGTCCATACGCTCTTTTTGGCTGATAAAAAAGTTTTGCTTTGGCATTTATGCTTCAAGCAATATTAAATATGTGGCCATTTGCCAGATGACTATTAACATGGAATGGCTTAGAACTGCCAAATTGGGTATAATGTCCAGACTTTGGAAGAAGACAAGTTTATAATTCTATAACAATCAGATAACAAACTTCCTGCTGAACGAAAGCAGTCCCATTCTGGGACTTAATGGAAGTATACCCCCCCACATACAATAATAATAATAATAATAATAATAATAATAATAATAATAATAATAATAATAATAATATACACATGTATATATGAAATAATCCCTCAGTGGCATATTGAGAAGGCTTGGAATCCTGGAACCATGGGACCACAGTGAAGCCTTAGATGTTGAGTCATTGGAAAGATGACCACTTACCTTATTCTTTAAAACCCTCAGGCAAGAGAACTTCTACCTTTTCTCCTGAGTCAATCTTATTGTTTCTTGAGGGAAAATTACATAGAGCATGACAGCTGTATGGTTTACCACAAAAACTGTAAATTTTAGTTTTAAGTCAGGTTTGCAAATACAAATAGGATAAGGAACATTTGCTGAACTTGAATTTATAAAATATCCACATTTGGCTGAAATTCTTTCTCTATATTTACAATAACCACACATCACTGTGATCAATGAGGAACATGATAATTAGACTTTATCTATCTCTCTGCTCTGTTGTTTCCCTTTAAACAAAGTCTCTTCCCCAACATCCTCTTTATCTCTCATCCCCTTTTTATTTTCTGTTTGTGGACTCCCGACCTTTTCTCTCCCAAATCCTTCTTGTGTTTTTTTTTTCTGTTTTTACATTCTTTATATTTCAGTGATATTTATCATCTGTCAACATGACTTGGTATATCTTAAATGGTATTTCTCAAAACATGAGAGTAAATTCCTGTAAGAAACAGCTCAAACACTAACCAGGGAATGGAGAAATGTCTCCTTCACACTGAGATTATGACCTGGATACCTTTTCTTACTGATTTCAGTTTTTGAGTATGCATTTGAATTGATGGGACAAATATCACTACTCAATAGATGCTTTTAAAGAAAGTCAAATTTCTCTCATAATTTGATCAACCATTTATCTAAAGACTTTGGGGTTAGTACAAGAAAATCATTTTGGTGTTGGAATTTATAATGCTGGTTTATCATTATGAACACATTATCTAAAATAGAATCAAAAATAGTCAATGAGCTTGTAAGTTGTAGATGCAGGGCAATATTAATGTAGTTTGCATAGTCTGCCTACCCAAAGTCACTAATTTATGGGTGTATTTCCTGTGTTAGCAAATAGAAATTCCTTAAAAAATGTTATTTAATAAGGCACATGAGTTCAACCTAGAGGTCATATATAGAGAGAAAAGAGACACCCTGTAATTAATATAACAAAGGTTGACTTTTTTTTTTGAGGAAAAGGAATTCAGTTGCAAAGCTCTTTGTTGTTGTTAATTATTACATAAACATGTGTGTATCTAAAATATTTGTATATGGTATAATAAATATACAGAAAATTTCCCATTTGAAAACTTAGCACTCATAATTATTTTCAGGATCCAAATTGGGAAACGTAAAAGCACTAAACATTTTGAAACAAATGCCATAAGAATAGGTCAACAACTGGAAAAATAAGTACAATTAAATAGTTTCTGGAGCTCATGTAGTTGGCTTTTGTGATTTTTCATAGCAGATGTTATTTTATGGATCACAGGAGCAGAGCCTGGTATTCTCTCTCTTCACTAAAGCAAGAAGTAGTAGTCTACTAACATATAATGAGTACTATAGAAAGAATAAATTCATCAGACATCGATGGGTGTCCAAGACTCTTTAGAAAGCTGAGGAAATTGGTCATGTGTTGCTGGCATTTACCATGTAAGGGACATTACTTCCATTCCTTGTGGGATTTTTAAGCAATACCAGCTTAAAAGCAAGAAACAATACCAGCATTCTGGAGACTTTAGGGTGAAGTCACTTTTACAATGTGGTCAGAATAGTAAAGGAAGAAGTACCCTAGAACAATATTCAACTGGGACTTTTCTAACTCCACATCTGATTCCATTATTTTGGTGATGCCTCTATCAGTCAAGGTTGGAGCTGGTTTTAGAAGCTAGTTTAGTGAAATTTTTCTCCCTTTAATTGATGTATGAAGAGCTAGAAAAAAAAACAGAGTGAAATTAAAATAAATATTTATATCAACTGAGCAATCTTTTTCAGATTTGTGATATATGAGTATAAGTTATCCAAATGATGTAGGAGAGGATATTTAGGGTTCAAAATAATCAAGGGAATGTCTGAAAGGGGAATTTGAGGATTAAAGCTTAGTATCTGCAGAGTGTGTCAGGGTAACTAACAGAAACTGAATTCGAAAGAGACTTAGGAACTTATGCTTTTGTTAGAGACTTACTGACGTGTACCTGTTGGAAATCCTTAGTCTGTCCCTAGCTTTCGACACCTCCACCTATAGCATGAGCGAAAGTGGTCAAGATGTGGATGCATTTGGCTGTTTGAGACCATGCATTAAATGATTTGATTGGCTGTAGGCAGTTGTCTGGGGGGTATTGAAGGTGTCTTTCCGGTTCCTGTAGGAGAGGTAGTGAGACTTCTTGACTCATTTAAAATGAGACAAATGGCTTCAATTTCTGCAGCACAGGTTAAGCAGATGGCCCTGTCTTCCCTCCTGCTATGGTGGAGATAGCCAACTGTGGCCACCATCTGTCATAGATGCTTTTCCATAGTCCTCCAAGAAGCTAAGCTACTTTTCAACCCTTTCTTCCTCTGATACATTCCTTCACACATTCTGCTGTCTGGTATAAAGCTATAGTTTTGATTAAAGTTTGATTCGTTTAAACTTCCTTTAAATAATGAAACTGAAAACTGAATACCAAATTCTAATAAGGTTTGATTTGGATTTAATTATAGAATACCAGTAAGCAATACAGTCTTTTAAAACTGAATCAAGGTGATAGTCATCATGTATTTCTAATGATGAAGAATTTATTCATCACATTTGAAGAAAATACCCTGCTTTATTTGAGCAAGGAATGTGCAAACACATCTTCAATATCATTTTAAAAGACAGAAGCAATTGTAGTTAACATCTCTAGGTAGAATGAGGTTGCATTGAAAATGACTCATCTTTCCATATTTCTCTTGAAAGAAAAATAAAAAGAAAGACTTTGTTCACCCAGCCTACAAAGTCTCCATGATTACATTTCTGACCTCTACAGCTGGAATGAGTTGAATTTGTCGCATTTATTGATAACCTCATGTGTTATAGATTTGATCATGTAGACCATTATCCCTCCCTCCCTTTTTCTTGAAATAATATTTGTATATGTCTGTGTTCATGTGTGTGTCTTGTTTTCTGACTCTGAAATGTTTATTATGCCTTAGACAGTTACCCCAGGGAGATTATGTAAAAAAGCCTGGAGATGGCGACTCTTTTTATAGCGACTTTCCTCCTGGAGGCAGCACAAACTCAGCATCTAGTTCTAAGAAGAGGTCTGCTTTTCTGTCGCATTTTCAGATTTCCACCTGTTCCATCACACATTATTCCATTAGTCAGAACATTTCATTATTTTGCAGCAGGTTTGATTACTTCTTCCTTCTTTCTTGAATGTTAAAATAGTATCCCTTGTTCTTTGATTACTCTACTTCAAAATGCCATATGCTCAGAATCAGTTTTTTATAAAAAAATAAAAAATAATAATAATAATCAGGTCACAGAATTGAAACAAAATAAAATGACTCTAAATCCGGGAGAGAAACCTCAGGGTTTTTCCCGTCATGTTGCACATGACTTGAGAAGCTGAACATAGTGTTGAAAATATTTTTACATGGTGAGCTTTATGTCATGTTTGGTAGTCAAAGAAAAAGGGTGCTGTCATGCTTCAATAAAGGCAATTAGATAAATTAGTAATATAAGTGCTGCATTGAATAGTGTTTAATTTTGTATATTTCAAAGCTAAGCTTGCTGTGAAAAAAAGATTGCTTCTCTGTGAATCATATATTTTAATATTATGATTTCTCAGCAATGTAGACTTTATAACTTTCATCTTAGTTAAAAAAATTAAGTATGATTGATATTTGCCCAAGTTTCATAATAGTATAGGTAGGATTACTATATTATTTTTGTCTCAAACTCTAATGATATTTTTTTGTTCTAGCATTTTAAGATGTCTGAAACCATTTAAAAGTCCGCATGCTGTATAATCAGTTGACAGTAAATGATTAGAGAAGCTAAGTAAGAGGTTTCACAGGGCGGGACCTGCCTTCACATTAAAGGGAAATAAAATATTCTCATAGAAAAAAATATTAAGTTTCCGTTGAGATATAAAACATGGAGAAAAAATTTCAGATGATCCCGTCAACTCTGGGCACATTGAAGGAACTAGTTTATTAAGAGGCAACATGGTCTCTTCTGATAGTCTATGTAGAGTGGATGATCTGTAAAACGATCTGCGTGGTGCTCAGTCTTTATAGGCACTGATTATGGAGGAACACAGAAGAGTTAGTCCCTGAGAACTTTCTTAAGCACATTTCCTTAGATAACTGAACTCAAAGCAAAAGCAGTACTGCTTTTGAGTCTGGGAATATATCCTATAGCATACACTTTACGGAGTATCAACATTACTCTTTTAACCTATTAGTAAGGACTTGTTGGCTAAGAGAAGATGACTGAGTATGAGCACTCTCTGATATAAATATTTTCTTGGTCAAGTACAGATATTTAAATTAAATACGTTTGTACCAAATACGAATTACTTTGTAATTAGAAAATTACATTGAAAAAGGTCCAACATAGGAAAGTAGATGTGTTAACTGTGCCAAGTTCTGTTTGCTTTTAGTCAGAACAGTCCTTTTCCAGTTGCTGTTATTAGTAATTAACCAGAATGTTTCTCGGGAACGTGGCTCAAGCAGAATCTTATTTTCCACAGTTCCTAAAGGAGCTTTAAGACACATGGGAGTAATTCCTAGGGTCTGTAAAATATTACTATAGGTTCTGACGTTTAGTCAGTCAAAAGCATATCAAATTATTAGGCTTCAGACTATGTTTGTCGCAATTCTTTTTCCTTATGGTATAAGGTAGGTGTGTTGATTTTGATTCTTATAGATAATTCGTTTAATAATGGTAAGATAGAAACAGCAGAGGGCTCAATGGTGCATGGGCTTTGTGAGAGATGTCTCCATGATAAATATCTGATTCATTTCAGTTATCAGACAGTTACCTAACATGCATTATGTTCATTGGGGGCATATTTGTCTAGAAAAATACCATCTCTCAGATAATAATATTATTAATTTAAACCTATCTATTACTTTAATGAAGTTAACAAGGTTCAGTTGAGCAAAGTTTATGTAATCTCTTAAAAGTCCATGTTCTCATGATATTTGAATGGAAATCATTGCTTTACAATTAAGAAACATCTATGGTGGTACCCCATTATAACCCTACCACTGGGGTTATGTGACTGTAATACTTGCTGAATTTGCTCTGTGGTTGCTGTGTTCTGGAGAATGTAAATTGGCTTGCATCATGTCCGGATACTTTCTCATTTATGACTATTGTAATGGGGTTCCATTGTATTTGACTTTTCTTAAATTGAATGTTGTGTAATTCTGCCTTCTTCATGAAGACCCTCATGTTTTCTTCATTCTTTCATTCCAGATTTATTTATATTTTTTATTTATTTATTTTAATGTACAGTAATGCTCAGAAATTTTGCTTAGTGATTCTAAAGCATTTATCTGCTATATTTTTGAACAATATGTAAATACTTCTAATTTCAGGTCAAATGGACTCTCTCATTCTTGGAGTGAAAGGATTCCAGACACAAAACATATTTCAGACATCTGTGAAAATGGGAGACCTCGAAGTAACTCCTGGCAAGGTAGTGAAGAATGTTCAGAATCTAAGACCTGTATTCCGGATACCTGTAAGAATGTGTTCTTCCCTATGAGCAATTCAGCTCTTCTACCAACACAGAGGTTTAGCATGAGAGACCAGCTGTTTGCTTTTGTTATTCTTTGAAATTTCCTTTGTGGGAAATGAGGGCTTCAGAAGCAAGGTAGGAAGGAAGCATTAGAGGGTCCTGCAGATTCAGAAGCCTGCATTCTGAGGTAATGCTGGTTATAAACTACAACCTCTACAAGTACCATACAATAAGACACAAAACAATTATTTATTTATATGAATATTTAACTGTATATGTTCTTTTTCAGGTAATGTGGGAGGCAACAAAAAGAAAATCAGAGGAAAAAGATTTAGACCTCGATCTAACTCCACTGAGTAAGTTGTACCTTTAATGGGAAAGGCATTTGAAGGTTCTGTGTATTTAGTGTTAAATAATCAGAGAGTCAAAGAATCACCTACCATGCCTCTGGAGTTGGTTTTGTCTTTTTATTTCTCTTTGCCCTATAAAAATTAACCTTGGCTTTTCTCTTTTACATAGGCATCTCCGCAACTGTGCCCATACCAATATTCACTGATAGTGGGGTCTCACCCCTGCTGCGGGCTTTCCCTCCAGTCACCTGCCATTGTGGTGTTTTTGGTTTCCTTTGAAGGGAATTACGATAGCTTTCCTTTCTTCTCATCACTGGGGTTCAGCCATTTCAAAGGGTCACCCTTCCTATCCCCTGGAAGCACGAGGGAGACACTGTATTAGGGCATGCCAGTGCTCACAGTCGAAGCCACCACTCCGAGGTCTCCATGGCTGCTATCTAACCATTCTCTCAGACTAACGGAATGAGCTTCCCTTTTAAGTTGTCCTCCTGAGGACGTTTGGAAGGCCATATACCTAAACTTGTTCTTGACCTGAGTCCTTGTCCCCAATGCAACCCTAACTGTGTTAAATGGTAGCCACATTTTGGGGGGGGGGCGGGAGTTGAAAGTTACACTTAAAGTCCTGTATAATGAAATAAGCATGATGCAATTTTTGGTGTTGTTTCTTTCTTCACTTAAGAAAGGGCAAGCAAAACATAGAATCCACAAACCCTTATCCCTTTCCATAGGGATAAGCACACCCTTAGTATTCTTTCCACTGACCTTGCCCTCTACAGGTAACTACCCTGGCTGTTTCCAAGGCACCTAGAATTTTCTGTTTATGTCTCACTCTAGTGGTAGTTATTATTCTCAGGATCTCTGTATTTCTTAAGAACATGGAGTAGCAGGTATTTGTTAACTGCTTATCAGACACTCATGTTAGCTTTTCCATCATATACCCTGCCTTTTCAGTCTAGGAATAATAACATTACCCTGACATGTGGACCTTCCACCTGAATGGTAGTGTCTTGTAAGTGGCTTATCAACATTTAATAGAGGATACTTTTACCTTAGAAATAATGGTAGTTTCAAGTGATACCATTGCATGGTCCAGAATGGCATCTTAGAACTCCATCACAAATAGCTAATCTACTAGAGTTTATCTTGTGCATTCCCAAGGTGCTTGGGTGCTTTAGGGCTCACTGCAGATAAACTCTTCCTGGAATGTTGTTTGGTTTGATTTGCATGAGGCCACCTGATAAGAGGGTTCCTTAGCTTATCCTGGTTGTAGATCACAGATACAGCAATGAGGTGTTCTATGGAACTTCCTTTGCATATTGTTTAATGTTCTAACAGTATTTCTATAGATAGACATCACCAACTCCTAAGCTGAAAAGAAAAGTTCAGCAGTATATTAAAGCTGTGAGTTCAGGGCCCATTGGGTATTCAACAATATTCATATATTTTCTAGGGCAATCATTTATTTTAAGAAATGAATAGAATGTATTTTGTCACTTATCTCATGACAAAATTTTAATATTATGTATATCCTTCAATCTTGCCTATGCTATAATTAAGTTCTAATATTAGTGTGAGGGTATAATAAAAATTTCTCAGTGAAGAAGAAAGGTTGCCTCATTTTTCAGAATTTTCTGAATTTGGCTACATGACTCAGGTTAATTAATTGGAGCCAAGTTTGTGAAGCTTTCTTGTATGGAAACTGTCTACACACACACACACACACACACACACAGAAAATATGAAGTTCTGATACATAGCATACCAAGGCTTATCTTAGCAAGTTTTATACTTTCCATATATAAGTCATACAAGTTGATTATGATAGGTGCTAATACGACCATTTATGTGAGTGTACCAGGAGCAGAATGAACATAACCACAGGAAGCATATCCTTTTTATTTTTCATAAGAAGAACTATTTCAGGTCTGTTATTTCATCATCCCTTTTAGTACCACATCATCCAAAAGGATGATGAAAAATATTGGGCCTGCATTGAAACATTCACCCCAAATGCATGCATGATCTGTAAATTAAAAAATAGAACACTAAATGTCCTCGTGGTTATATTGCTTTCCCACTCAAAGATTTTGCATCTTCCATGTTGTTGTGCATGATATAAACTTTTTTGGCTTAGACGTTGTATTATATATTGTGTTTTTACAGGAGGGAGCCCCAAGCACCCGAGCCTGGGCACTCCCTCGCCCAGACAATCCCATCCCAAGGCATAAGCCCAGGGGGCTCTGACAGCCCCCAGACAGGGAGTCTGGATCACAGGTCAGTCTCCACCTGCCCCTTCATGCTGGGCTGCCACTTAATCTCCCTCCAAGTCCCTTCCTTGGCTGAGATCAGGGTCATTTGATCTTTGACTGAGCCCCCATATCTGTTCAGTGGTACTCCTGGCCCAGTCAGCAGTAGCTGATTTTCCTCTGGCTTTCCATCCTGGAGAACACAAAGAGGTTCTCCTATCCTGTCCAATGCATTTTGTTTTTTTTTTTTTTTTTTGCATGTTGCACTAACAAGCCACGCTAAGTCAAGCCCCATAGGCAGGTTTCTTGTAGTCTGATAAAGGCCCATCCTTCTAGCTACCACGGCAGGCCCTCGGAGCTCTCTATAGCACAGCTCTGAAGTAGAGGTGAAGGTCCAACATTTATAAGTCAGGTTATGTGTTTGGGACGTTCATGGGTCAGCCATAACACCTGTCCTTTGAGTGTCGAAGATTGTCAGTGAAAGGAACAAAGGTTTCCCCCAGGAAGTGGCTTCCTGCCTGTGGGAAACTGAGTTTGCTACGTGGCAGTGTTTCACCCGATGACGGCTGCATGGGCTTCTCTGTAGTCACTCTGAGACCGTTTACTTTATCAGCAATTGCACTTGCTTTTCTTTCTGTTCGAAGTCTTGGTGGAAATGTTCATGTAAGTTTTAATGGGCTATCTCTGTGAGAAGTGCAAGCTGGCAATGGTTGTGGCTAAAGGCAAAACTATCGTGAGTTCCTCCTGAATCTGGAGATACACCGTGGCAAAAATGGTCTTAACTAAAAATTAATATTTTACAATTTTACCAGACTTGTTTCCAAATAAGTCTTATAGAAACTGGACCTTCAAATACATCTTATAGGAACAGCATGTGGGAGCTACTTTTTTTTTAAGATAAATCCCAGTAAAACCTCCAAAATCTTCCATCGCTCAATGGTCAAATTAATGTTTTTGTAAGGGCAATCATAAGGGGATGTGTTCTCGCTTAGCTCCGCAGTAAAAGTCAAAGGAATTCTGTGGCAAACAACAACTATACCTCCAGTTTTACTGCCTTGGAGATTTGCAAGGTCATCCTGATGGAGCTGCTGGCAGATCCATCACAGAGGTGTTAGCATTTCTCTCTGGCAGCCATTCCTTTGGAAAGCAACTTCTGAGGGCCATTTCTCAATGCAACCATGAACATTTTAGTCTGGAGTGCACAAAGAGGAGGAAGGAAACTTGGGGCTTCCATTAAATCATTCCCTAGCTTCAAGATCATGGAGGCCCACTGGAACTGCAGTTAACGTGCTTGGGAACTCCAGGATCATGCTGCAGGACACCTGTTTGTTACCAAAGTCAATGGGAGAGCACTTCAAGTTGATTCCTGCTTTGACTCTGTTAGAGAGAGAAAAACAGTGGTCTTGTAGAAAAGCAATTGTGACCTATAAAGAGAACATGGCTCCTTTAAATTGTCTTGAGGTTTTATGTGCCTAAATACCACATTGGAATTGCAGCTGTCCTGAGTATTTTTGAAAAGCACTAATATTATTTGAAAATCAAGGAGTCAATTGAGTGGCAGCTTAGAAAAAGCCACTTTTGGGGTAGGGTGGGTGAATGGGACTTCTGATAACGCAGTGACTGACTCGCACTGGGAAGCCACTGGAAGAGGCTTTCCTAGAAATGTAATACATGATAGAATGCCTTGCGGCTTGTAGCTGAGATTACTCCTCTGCCATTGTGTGGACTGCCCCAAGTCACCGGTGTCCATCCTGGTTTATCTGCCATAGCCGCTTGCATATGGAGGGTGAAAGCATCCTGGCTAAGCTTGTGCTCTGTATTTTCAGATTTTCTATCTTGTTCTGCTTTCTTTGTTCCTTCCATTGCTCTCTGCAGGTATTTAAACCCATGGTTCAAAAGAGACTATAATGTAGCTAAGTGGGTAGAAGATGTGAATAAAAACACTGAAGGACCGTACTTTAGGTATTTTATAAATTACTTTTATCTCCCTTTTACACTCTCCCAGCACATACAAGTACTGTAGTGTGACTGGTGCCTCTCTCTCTCTCTCTCTCTCTCTCTCTCTCTCTCTCTCTCTCTCTCTCTCTCTCTCTCTGTCATCTCCTAACCCAAGTTTCTGTAGTTAGAAAGGGGCCACGTTCATTTGCTGCCTTTTGATGTATTTGGCTTCCTTGAGTGAGCCTAGTTCTCTTCTGAATATTTCAAATGAAGCCATTTGAAAAGGTTTTCATTTAGTGCATGTCCCTGCCCTGTCACCTTCTTGAGCTTTTTAGTAGCTTTCTCTTCATTTTATGCTATGTAGTGTTTTATGGGCATGCAACATACCTTTCACTAATAAACACTATTAACCTCAATGATTTAATTTCCATAATCTAAAAGTTTCATAATATATTTTTCCTGCTTATTATCTAAGAGTGCATAGGAGTGCATAGAAAAACACAAGGAGAAAACTTGCAAAGAAACTAAACTGGAATGTTATTTCAAATAGAAACAATAATGGGATTGAATTGGGAAATGGTTGCGATGTTATTGATCCTATAATGCAGTGATCATATTGATCATAACATGTAGTGAGCTTTGTTTGTCCTGTTGAACCATTTGCCAGCGCTGAGGGCTGTGCTGGGAAGAGTCCCTTATGGCTTCTCAACCAAACAGTGGGGAACGTTTTTATGCTCCAGAAGCAGGAAACAGAAAACACTCTTAACTAACAATGGCTACTTCCTACATTCTAAAAACTGGCCACTTCCCTCAATTCCCTGAATATCTCCTAGGCTTCTCTGTGTCATTTCCCCCACTCTTTAGTGATTATCCAGTGGTAGATGTCCACTTTACATCTGACTATTTTGTGGAAACTAACGCAAAGAAGAAAAGGACTCGGTCGCTACCTCTTCTGAGTGCAATTTGAGTTCACGTAATTTACACCACAACTTGGGTAAATGGATATGAAAATGTGCTGTGTATATTGACTCTCAGCACCTATATAAGGTGGACTTTCTCTTCCAGTGTACCATTTAGTTTAGTCATGTATAGTTTGAGAAAATGATTAGACTTTCCTGCATTTTAATTTGATCCATAACTTTTGCGTATACCCTAAGGACAGCATAACTCCTGCCTGCTCACAAAAATATATCCTGCTTTTAGAGCCCATCTTCCTCTCCTTCCCTGCCCTCTGCTTACCCAACACTTCCCCACGCTGAACCTCAGATACATACACTTACATTCAAACATCCCACCTTCACATGTAGCTCCCAAGATGGCCAACATCAAGAAGACAGGTAAGATGATTTTGATGTTATTTGGAATCTTGACTCACCTGCAGTCCTGTTATTTTCCCCCTTTCTCTTTATCAGGCTTGTGGGCAGATTGTAATTTGTACCATCCATGGACTCAAAACTGGATGAGTTTGGTCCTACATAGGTTAGGACTTTTATTTCTGAATTGACTTAGCATTTCTACAGGAGTAATTTGTTAAATGGTACCCCGGAAGAGTCTCTTCACCTCCCCTGGTTGAACTGAGAAGTTGATGTGACTCAAGAGAGCCCCCATTTCTTAAAACCAGTCCCCGAGTCTGCCCAGAAGCTGCATGACTGAGCACCATTTGGACGGGGAAATGCTTCCGCGCCTCTGGTTGCACGAGCCAAGCTGTGGGGGCAGTGCTAATCGGTTCTTTTATCTCATCTTTTAACATGACACATCACATTAGGAATTAACTATGAAAAAACATGTATATTTTTATGTTTAAATGGCAAACCTCAGTGGACGGTTGTGACTTAACTGTCCTTTTTGATTAATTAAGGGTTGTGCTGGGAACACCTGAAGATAAGTTCTAAATTTTGGTAGCAGTGGTGAATAATTAAAATAAGTCCGAGCTCTGAGCACCATGATTCCCACACAACAGAGAGGATTCCATGCAGCTCTCCATCCAGAGCAATGCCCCCATATGCCTAGTGTGTTCACACCTAGGCTTGAATTCATCAACCTTGTACTTGAGCTCTCTAGGCACAACCACAGCTGAGGGCAAAGGCCACCTTCTTAACCACTCATATGGGGTTGGATTGGTGATATTCTTACCAAACTGTAGAGGAAAGTTTGTGACTGCAGCAAACTGGTTCAAAATAGAGTTCACCAACAGAAATGTACTATCTGTGAGCTACAAGGACACTCAGTAAGACCTACAGGAGAGCTTCAGTCATGCTCCTTTACCCAGCTCTCCTATGATGTGCTTGCCCTAACTGCACTCAGCGTGCATTCAGGCCACTGAGAAAGTACAGATAAAATCATGGAGAAAGCATTGGCTCACCGTCCCTGATCCTGGGAACAGTACCAGGGGACACCACCTTTTAAGTCCCCAGGGAATATTCATGCTCTTGAGTACGAGCCAATTAATTATGCATTTCATTAGCATTTTTTAGTCCATTTTCATGATCTCTGAAAACCACATTAATCATGTAAGGGAATTGTAGAAACTAAGGTGTCAAATGCCTACTAATATCTATTTCTCAGTTCAGCTCACGTGTTGTAGGCATTCTTAGGTTATTTCTGTGATGGAGAAACCTGGGCTAGGAAGAGTTACCCAAGAGTAGCACAGCCGATGCAAGTCAGCAGCAGAACTAGATTGTGGCTTCTGACTCCCTGTGCGATTTCTGTGTGATTCCTGTAAACTTGTAGAGGTTGTGGACGCTTAGATCCTGACTAAGGACACTTAAATCCTTCTGGAGCAGATTACTGTAAAATTAACACATGGACACAAGCGAATAAGGAGTGGCCCTGGGTCTCTCTTCTGTGATTTGCAGGTAGGAGGCACAGAAGTTTGACATATGCCCAAGGTGCACCACAGTCCATTGACACACAAGCACACCTTCATTAGATAATTCTATGGTATTCCTAGTGTAGTTATTATGGTTTTTAAAATTATCACGAGGCTAAATGGTTAATACTTACCCACAATTCAGTTAGCTCTGTAAGTGAATGAGCTTAGCTGAGCAAAAGCCAGGTTAGAATCTAATGTCTTCTTTGGGCAGTTGTGATAGATTGTCAGTTTCTTTTCCCTAACCTAACCGGCCCTTTCTTGTTCTCCCCTTTACTTTTGATTCTTGTGCTGGTCTTTTTTCTATCTGCCCACCTGAATCTGTTTCCTGTCTTTGTACCACTAAAGATGTCCTGCTTGGTTTCTCTTCTTCCCTTTAGGGTCTAAGTATAAATTACCTAAAGTTCTACAGTGAGAAGCCATGTAGAGCCATTGCTGTGGGGTTCTGAAGAACACTTCCATTTTGTTTTGTTTGTTATTGTTTGTGCCCATGGAGAGATATATTAGAACAGGGCTGGGTGCTCAGTGAGTGGAATGGTTTTCAATGCACAGTGTTCGTCATTTGAGCTAGGGCCAAATGTCTATGACACTATAAGCTAACAACTCATGCAATGAACACACACACACACACACACACACACTTGTGCCTACTGCAGCAAACTAAAATGAGGACTTGGTTTCCATGACCTTAGAGTTAACAAGATTTGGTTGTGTATCTGAAACCTTTCCTGAACATAGATTCTTTTAAATCTTACAGTGGTTTGGCTAAAAAGCTGCATTGGTTTATTTTAAACGCATACAAATGCAAGTTTCACACTCATACACATTGAATCCTAACTTTTAATATACTTTGAAAAAACTATTTAGTTTCTAAATTATAAAAGCATATAGCAGGAGCTTGGGGAATAGTTTAGTTGGTAGCACACTTTTTGTGCTACTTGAGTTCTGTCCCAGAACCCGCATAAAAAAAAGCTAGGAATGGTGCCCAGTGTTTGTAATCCTAGCTCTTGGAAGTCAGGGACTGGTGTTTAATGGCCAGGCAACCCAGCCCTAGGCCTGTAAGACACAATCTCAAAAGAAAGAATAGACATGTCTAAGGAGGAACAGTGGAGGTTGACTTCTGTCCTACATACACAGCAGACACCCGTGCACATGGACTTATGTGTGCATGCACATCTTCACAGATGCAGACACACACACACACACTCACACACACACACACACACACACACACACACACACACACACACACACACACAGTATGTTGCTCTGTTAGAACTGAAATCAAAGTCCTATTACTCTTAGTTCCTTACTTTCACCCTCCTAGTGTGGAGAACATTAGCATAAGAGAAGCCCAAACAGCTGCCTGACTGCCTTCCAGCTGTTCCTGACAGGGAGCTATCCTGAATAATTTTCAAAAACAGAAGAAGCATTAAAGGTTTAAAAGTGAGTGGGGCCACTCCTGGTTTTTAAAATCAAGTAAGAATGTTTACCTGGACCTCAGAGTAGGAAAGCTGTGGACCTGCCTCTTCAGTCCATGAGACTCTGAAAGATGACATCACAAAGAGTCATGAGAGAGAGGAAAAGCCATTCAATTATATACCTGGATGGCAGCATATTCCAATGGACAATGAATGTTACAGCTACATAGCTGTTCAACCCAATTCCTAATTTCATATAGCAGAGCAAGTTGGAGCTTATCAGAATACTAACAATCCAAAAGAGAAGGAAAAGGGAAAAAAATGCCATAATATTTGTAGTTTGAGTTTTGTCCAAAGTGTGATCCTGGGACTGATGGTGACAGCCTGGACCACACTGAGGAGACAGGTGGTACAGAAGGAAAGACCCTGTGCCATCCTTGCCAGAAAACTACAGCTTTACAGGCAATATCTCCTAGGAAGTTTCTGAAATAAAACACTGTGGCTATATCTATGGGGGAAAAAAAAGGAAAATGTATTTTCAAGGGTTCGATTGAATTCTGCATCTTGAAAGCAAGGAGAGCCTTTCCCTGTCCATACTTAATCTAATCGCTGCAGTGTGAGACTGACACAGTCACTGCAGAGGAAGACTGGAGATAGAATGTAGTGGCACAGGCAGCTCAATGGCTTTCCTTTCTAACTCTCACAGACAAGTCTCTCCTAGTGTGCTCAGCACAGTCACAAGTACTGCAATTGCAATAGAATTATCAGACCACTTAAGTTTAAGACTGCGGCTTTCCCGGAAATGCTGATGTAGGGATGAAGTAGACCGTTTTTGTATGTTCTCATCAGACTTTGTTCGGCTGGCCCTCTGCACTCCTTACTGCTTGCATGTTTACTAATTTGTTATTACAACCTGTATTTTCCTTTGTTCTTCACAACTAACACACTGGCCTCTGAATGCATGAGTTTCGTGTAAACTAGAGTATGACTTTGCAACCGATGAACATATCCATGGTTGGATTTTCAGGTCTTATTTGATATTATTGTGCTTGGAGAAGCATTTTTTAGTGGTAAAATAAAATAGACTGTTAATTTACTGTTATGAACTCTTAGAATATTTCCCCCCTTTTCCATGTTAACTGTTCATTGTAAATGAAATGTCATTATTGGCTTTGTAGTTTAAAAGAATGATTCTGTGTAGCTAACAGTTAAACATTCCACTGGTGTGCTAAAATCACAGCATTCCAGTTTCAGAGTGACAGTTGTACCCCCAGGTAGTTAAAGCTATAGATGCTATAGATGCTTAGTGATGCTTCACGTTAGAGATGTCAAAAATGATACCAGGCATGACATGATATTTATTTCTTATACTCTCAACATCTCAGGACCCTGTCACCTGCCAAGTCTCCATCTTCATCAACTGGGTCAATTGCCTCCAGCAGAAAATACCCGTACCCAATGCCTCCGCTTCCTGACGAGGAGAAGACAGTGAGCCGACAGAGTGCCAGGGTACACAGCAGCCCCACGTGCTGCATGCTTTGGTGTGGCGGGAATCTCTGAGCTCACTTTTTGTCCAACCTTCTGTTTTTCATTTGTTTGTTTGTTTGTTGTTATTGTCGTTGGCGGGGGTGGTTTGAGACAGAATTTTGTTACGTAGCCCAGACTGGATTCAAATTCGTGAGAATGCTCATCTCAGCATTGACTGCTGGAATCATGAGCCTAGTTCTGGGTTCACAATTTTTAAAAGAGCAGGTTTTTCTACTGTGACAAAAATTAAGAAATATATTTGAAAACATGTGCAAAGTTGTCTATACACATATATTATGCAGAAACTTCATGTATATTGTGTGTGAATGTGTGCGTGTGCATGTGTATGTGTGTTTTTCAGACAGGGTTTCTCTGTGTAGCCCTAGCTATCCAGAACTGTTTCTGTATGTAGACTGAAAGATCCCTGAGAGGGGACCCGCACTCAAGTCTTGGGATAACACGACACCCAAAGAATCAGCCAGAGACCATTCTCGCTGCAAAACACACGAGGCTTTTTATTCAGGAGACCAGTGCACTGGGGCCGACTCGTAACCATGCAGGGTCCGACCCCCAGTGTCCAGAGCAAGGGATTTTTAAAGCCAAAAACCGCAGAAGGGGAAGGGCTTGGGGAATTTAGATAGGGAAGTTACGCTTAGGTCATGGGGCATTGCATTTCCTGGGCACCAGGTGTAACTACTGCATTCCGAAAGATAGGATAAGCAAACGGGTGTAACTGCCTTTTGCAAGATAGGATAAGCAAATATCAACTATATCTATAGAATATCTATAGAATGCAGAACAAACTTTGTGGTTAGCTAGTTTCTGGAATAATGGTCAGGGGAGGAAGCGGAGGAGGAGGTAGAGGCTATAGAGTACGTGACTTAGGAGTGTTACAAGATGGTGGCACTCTGGCCTTTTAAAGCAGGCTTTTCTGGGGGTAAACAAAAATTTAAGGCAGGATCTTTCAAGACCAGGTGGCCTCAAACTCAAGAGAGTCTCCTGCCTCTGCATCCTGAGTGCCACACCCAACCTATTCATCATGTCTTTATTTTTCATTATTGTTTTATTCAACTCTAGGTTTGAAAAAAGGGGGGTTGTATTTTGCTTTTTGAGACTTTTTAAAAAAATCTTTTTAATACCTCTGCCTTGGAATTCTAAAGACAAAGTGAATTAGTTCCCTCTCCAAGGCCAGTTTGACTGCTCAGACTACTCACTGGGCTGTTACAATTCAATAGGAGTTCAGAAATAGGAACCTATGATGGAAAACCAGATCAGCGTCTTGGTACTTGTTTGAACACTGTCAATCAAATGACCCACGGCGATCAATACTTTGGGGAAGTGTGAGAGAGGCTCCAGGTAAGCTAGGCAGAGGGCCATATCCAGAGTCAGGGTACAGTGACCAGATTGGGTTCTATAGCTGTGTTCTGACATTCACCAAAAATGAACATGCCTTATAAATTGAATGTAAATGTTTCTCATGGGAGGTATGACATCACATCCAAGAATAATCCAGGAACAAAATGCACCTGAGATAAAAAGGCCCTCTGCCTTTTTTCCCTGGAATCTCTCACATAGTTCCCCAAGGCATTATTCACCATGGGTCATTCTCTTGGCCATGTTCCAACAGTTCCAGGGGTAGAGTTTAGATGTAAAGGAAAGGTATTTGAATAACCCGTAATAGTGTAAGAATACTGTAAAGGGTAGGGTAAAATTTAACAGCATCAACTTATTATTTTGTGGTAAGGATTTAATCCCAGGGCCTTGTTACCTTGCTTTAAAAAAATGCTCTAACTGAGCCATACTCACTGCCTAAAAAAAGCCACATTTTAACGTGATTTATCTTAATTATTTTTAAGTGTGTGTGTGTGTGTGTGTGTGTGTGTGTGTGTGTGTCCATGAGGATGTGTGCATGTGAGTATGGGTCTCTGGGGGCCAGAAGAGGACTTCATTAGATCCCCTGGAGCTAGAGTTACAGATTCACATGAGTTCTGGGATCCAAACTCCAGTCCTCTGTAGGATCAGCAAGTACTCCTAGCCAGAAAGCCAAATTTAAAATATAAAGATATTCATCCATATGATAAAAATAGAATCTACCAGAAACTTTATATAAATATTTGGTCCCTTGTACATCTTTGTCAGTACCTCTGTCTCACAGTCTTCCCTCAATGCATTGGTTTTGTGAAATTTGGAATAGAGTTTACAGGGTCAGACCAGCCTTTAGAGGTTTTGATAAAACGGAGAACTAATTAGCACAACCACTGACGTCCAGTGCCTCTTGTGTCCAGTTACGTTCTGATGTTGCTCCTATGAGGCAAAATATGAAAAGGAGAAGCTTTTGTAGCCTCCATAGATTTATCCAACACGGAATTCTGAGTTTTAGACTTTTTAGTATCTGAAGGTGTTTTAGAGTCTTGTAGATCCTGAATCAAAATTATGGGGCTTAAGGAAATGTGGGATAGGGCTGGAGAGATGGCTCAGAGGTTAAGAGCACTGACTGCTCTTCCGAAGGTCCTGAGTTCAAATCCCAGCAACCACATGGTGGCTCACAACCATCCATAATGAGATCGGATGCCCTCTTCTGGTGTGTCTGAATATAGCTAGAGTGTACTCACATATAGTAAATAAATAAATCTTTAAAAAAAAAAGGAAATGTGGGATATTTGTGTTTTGCTTTGACCAACCCAAGGTCATTTAAACACACACACACACACACACACACACACACACACACACACACACACACACACACATGCACTTTCCCCACATAATTACACAGCTATGATTATATTCTATTTGGCAATATACTGGGTATACTAAAAAATAGGCAGCTTAAAAATAATATTTGAAAATTCTGTACTTTAATATGAAATATTTATTCAAAAATTTAAGTAACATGAAATGAGGCTGTGGGAGGTTTGTTTCTGTTTTGTTTTTTGGGGATTTTGTTTGTTGGTTGGTTGGTTTTTCAAATGGTGGCAGTTGTTCGAACAGTTGATATGGGAGCTGGGAGATGGTTTACTGAGCAAGGAATTTGCTGTGGGGCCATGCAGGTCTGAATATTAATCCCCAAACTCCACATAAAAGGCTGAGTATAGTTGCATATACCTGTAGAGCCAGTACTGAGGGTCAGAGACAGGTGGATTCCAGTAGTTCACTGGCCAGTGAGATACCCTCCTGTCTCAAGGCAGTAAGGTGAAGGACACTAAAATAAAACACCCAAAGTCTTCATCTGGCCTCCCCATGCGTGGGCATGTGCATGCACCCAACATACATACAAAGAAGGAATGTTAATTGCACACACGCCTAGCCCATGAGCATGCACCCAGCACACATACAAAGAATGAATGTTAATGTCAGGTTTAGGAGAGAGCTCAAAGTTTGTGTATTTCTTTTATCTGTTTATTAAACAAGAACATGCACCATCATTACTTGTATATGGTTGGAATCCTTCGTACCTTAAAAAGGCTACTTTCATGATTTTGCTTTTCTCTGTTGCAGCTATGGGAGACATCCATTTAACAACAACTGTTTACATGTGACACATCGAAACTGTTTACTTCTACTTTTATAGAAACCCAGCCACCTGCAATCACTGCAAATCTATCTGCTCTCCGGACGATTTCAAGACCCTCTGAGATACCAGAGAAGAGGAAGCCACGGGTCACACCATACTTTTTTTGTTGTTGTTGTTGTTATTGGCTTAAGGTTTAACAAAATGGTAAAAGGAATTACTGGAATGTCACACTTCAACATGGAACCATTTATGGTCTGGTATTGGTATGTTAATGGATACTCTGCATGACAGAAATATGTAGAATATCAATAAAATTAACTCCCATGACCCAAATTTAGCAGGTTTTCCTGAGGGACAGAAGTGGATTCAGAACAAAGTGTTCTGAAACACATCCTCACTGCAAACAGTAACGCCATATGCATGAAGCTTCTGTTTATTGTTTTCCACATATAAGGAAACAACATCTCATAATAGAAACTAGCATGCAGGGGCTAAGGCATATAGGATTTTTCTGCAGGACTGTAAGGCTTTGAGAGACCAATATCCCATACGCTATCTTTAAACATGTATTTTTATTTTTTTTTTTACTTTTCATATTTATATTAGCATACAAGGACAACTGTACATATGTAAACATTTTTAAAATTTAAAAAGTAACTGTTACACATAAGTGTATTTTTGCCAAATGCCTACAAACAGTCAGTCACAGTTCTATCATGGTCCTCTATCCCGCGTCTTCAGAGTATGAGTGGATGATATTGTAAATAGAGTGGTCAGTGCTATAAAAGTATCTCTCCATAACTGGTGTTTGTCTGAAACATGTGATTTCCTTTTAAAGTGTGTCCAGTCTGGAAGAGGTTTTATTGAGTAAGAGAGCAAAATGCTCAAACTTCTAGCCTCTGCTTCTTGTCAAAGGAGGAGTCCAGATATGTGGTAGCCATAAGGCTTCATGGCACCCTGGAGCTGACAGGTTCTCTGCGACTCTGCCAGCCTATCCACTCCACATCTAAGACACATGGTGCCTGTCACAGTAGCTGTTCTCAATCAGTACCAGGGCATATCAACTAATCTTAACCGGAGGCCATGGAGTCCCTTCCTCTCTAGAAAGTGTCTTCTGTGATTGGCCAGATGCACCAAAGATATGGATCCCAGAGTCTAGAGTTCCCTCTTGACCAATGCCTGAGCCTTGTCTGATCGAAAGTTTGGGTTCCTGGACAGAATCCTTTCAGCCATTCTTATCTGTGAAAGGAATGACTCGCTTCTACAATTTTAACATGATTCATCACTAGGATGTAAGTCCCAGCAGGTCATTTTGTCTGGCTTTGAACAAGATGGTAGATGGAAGCCTGAGCAAGGCATAAACAATTAAATAAAGCCTATGGCTACACAGATGCAGTAACTGCAAAGGTAACCATAAAACCTGCAAAGGAAAGAGCCTATGTTTTGAGCCCTATAAGTTTAAATCCACAAAAAAAAGAGAATGTTCTATGTGAAATCTTGTCATTTAAAATGAAACATTAATAGCTGTTTCAATGCAATGTTGTCATGTACAGAGAAATCCCCTCTAGTGAGATCTGAAGTTGGTAGGTTCAATCATGTGGTCTACTGTGAAACACACTTCTGATTTTCCCCTTCTCCTTCTCCTTGCTGTTTTATGTGAGGAATGGAGTCATCAGACAAGAACTCAGAAATGGACTCTACATTTGATTTCTTCCAGAACCGTCCAGGGACACAATTTGTTCCATCTCTGTGTAGATACCCGAACTGAAGAGCCAGACTAGAAGGCAGAGATAAACTCAGTCCATGTCTTTTGCAATGGTTCACTCTTCTAAAACGCCTGAAGGTGTTAGAAAACAAATTTAATCAGACAAAATTATATAGTAAAAAACATTTTGCATGACAGGCAAGGATATAGGTTGCTGATGACTCAATAAAGCAGTCTCAGACAAAGGCATGGATGAGTGTTGAACTGTGTCTCCACATAGCTTAAGATAAGGACAGAAGGGCGGACAGGTGACAGATAAAAGAGATGTAGCAAATGAAGTGACTTTTGAACAAGAACACTTTAAATGTGCACTGAATGTTTCTTGGTATTGAGTATATAAAAGGCTAATGTAATATAAGGTTTATTTTGACTACAGAAAAAAGAGTTTATAGCTTTGAAAGAAAGGTGCCTCATGTAAATATGCTTTGTAGTTATAGTTAGTTATATAAGTCCTAACTTGGAAGAATTCACAAATGGTTAGCTAGTGAACTGATTATCTGTCTACCTACTGGTCTTCCCTTATCTTCTCAATTATTTTTACCTGGAGTTATTATTGAAAATTAAAATCATTATCACGTGCCTTTGGGAGAATCGGTTGCTCTGACTTGTAATCATCTTCAGATGAAATGCGAGGAAAGGGTTTCACGTGCAAAGTGACTTTAGAAATTAATAGCTTTAATGTTCCAGTCTGGTCTCTATCTCCTGTTTTTAAACATTCTCGGAATTGTTTTTGGAATTAACAGACTTTAGTCTTGGTGGGTAGCTTCAAGAAGCACACGTCATTCCATTTAACTGTGTATGACTTCATTCACTGAGGGAGACAGAAGAGACTCGTAGAATCAAATCCAAGTACAGTGATAATTTCATTCTTAAATGTCTATGTTGAAGAGGAACTTTGAAGCCCCATAGTGGTTTGAATCATGCAACTGGTATTCACACTTTCCAATGTGCTATGGCATCATCAGTGCACAGAGAAAGAAGTGCAGCGATGCATTTGTTCATTGGATGCTGTTTCTCTTTCTCATGACCTTGGCATCGATAGGACTGCAGATAACCCAGATGCCTGAGATGTCCCATTAAGCAGATCATTCCTGTTCCAATGAAAAGGAACATTCAAGTCTTTCCACTATGTTAGCAGGGGATGCCTGCAGTAACCGAGAATCCTTAAAGAATGAACTGGTCAGACTCACTCTTCCTGGCCACTTTCCTTAGATGGGAAGTCCTCCTCCAGAGTCAGCAAGATAGAAAATGACTCCAGTTGCACACAGTCTGCAGAGAAAAATCAGTGCTGCTTAGATGGCAATGCAGCATGAAGATTCTTAGTGTTCTGCAGTGGCTAACTTTGAAGAACAAAAGCCAGACACCCCAGTCCCTCAGTTAGATGCTAACCGACAAGTCCTCTTTAGTTACTCAACAAACATTACTGGGGACAGGAAACCAGGACTTAGGATGTTGTCTTAGCAGATAAGAGGGGTGCTCTGTTTCAGGACGTGGTGGTTTCTTCTCCTTTTGGCTTAACAAGGCTTTTAAAATGTTTGCCCAGGTTGGTCCAATGTAGTCTTTATGCATGAGAGATTGGTAGTAGTCTAAAAGAAGCCACTGTGAAGGTAAAATTAATTATTCTCTGCCCTCCAGGGGTATGCGTGGGGACGTGGGGCTGCTATGTTTTCCAGGACAGATCCACGTGCTTTTCTTCTGCCGAGCACCTTGCATAGCTGCCTGACTTCATCCTGTCCGTTGTCTTAGACTTTCTGTAGCTACTTTACCTGCTGCCCTTTTCAGACTTTGTCCTTTTTGGGGGGTACCTCTAAGCCTGGAAAAGTATGATACCTCTGCTCGTTTCTTTGCGGATTTCAGAGTCAAGTTTGTTCATTTCACTGTGTGAGTTTTCTCTTGTCATAGTTCCATCTTAACCTTAGATCTGTACAGTGCTTTAGAGAAGCCCTTCTGTGAAGGTAAGATTACTTTTTAATCTTACTTAAATGTAAAGGAAAGGAAAGCTGTTTGGCAGTTTGCACCATATAAAGAGAGGGGGACAGAGTTTGGAACTGATGGGAGTAAGGAGAAGCAAGACACCTAACTGCACATCCAGGCAGGGCAGTCGCTGCCTGCTGCTTCTGGCTGCGGTGTTTGAAGCATTCTCTAAAGCTCTGACCAGCCGCAAGGTGGTTTGAGCTTTGAGATGCCCGGACTCCCGTTAGCCTCACATTTCCTACTTTTTTTTATGTTCCTAATTGTCTCTTTTGTTTGTTTTTTTTCTATAGCTGTCACCTGCTTCTCTTCCCCCTCCCCAAAGGCAGTCAAATCGAATTTTTCATTCTTATTCCACTAGCTTTGTATGACAAGCTGACATTTCTGTGGAAGAGGGCTTAATTGGGGGTTTGAATACTTAGTTTCTTCCGGTGGGATAGTTAAGACTACTCTGACTTCAGAGGCAGGGTCCTTTCTTTGGGCTCGGGGGAACTGGGGACTGGGGTTCTAGATTCTCCTTTATTGTATTGTAAAGAACTGGCGTTTGAGAGCCGGCTGAGGCAGCGGCCCATCTGGCTGTGTGAGCACCGTGCTGTAAAAGTGTCTCAGCTGCTCACTGTAGGCAGGTGCTTACAGCGCATGCTCTGCAGGGCAGGCACTTTCAGCTCAAAGAGTTCCTACCACACCTGCAGGTACAGATCAAAATTGTCCCGGACTTGGAGGTAGTATTTCCATGCCTATTTTACTCATGGTTTTGCCAGTCCTCAACTGGAGCACCTAAAGGTCAGGCAGCAGAAAATCAAATCTTACAAGACCATCATCGGTTGTACCTCTGCCCTTCAAATCCATGGCCTTATGGGACAGAATCATTGCTATTGGATTTGATGGCTGCATTTAGAACCTTCCTACTTACAAAGTTCCCTGTTCAGTATCCTCTTGATCAGAAGCATCCCCTATCATACAGCCCAGGGCCTTCTTTGGTTAAAATGAGAATTGGGAGAACCGTATGAATACAGAGCGGGGGAGGTTATCTTTTTCATTTCCTTCTGACTTGCTGATTTGATCGTGCACCTTGGAGAGTCACTGAAAGATCGGTCTCAGGGTATAAATCTCAGGAAGTGGTTAAGCAGCACAGAGTTTTGAGAGATCCTGGGTCATTTAGTCCCAGCTTAGGAGCACAGTGGATGTCCACATAGAGCATGGAGAAGAACTCAACACGGTTGCTGGATATGCTGGAGGGAACTCCTGCCGCCAAGAGCAGACCTGCGCTCTGCGGATTTCTGGAGTGTTACCTTTGGAAGTATTTTACTATCCGGTATTCCTTGCATTGTTCATAGACCTGCATCACACTAGGAGGGGCTTCAGGAGTGGCAGGCATGTCTATCACAGGTAGACTGTGGAATCAGATGCAAGCAAAATGTATTTTATTGTTTCATTTTACCCAAAGGCATGCAGTGAGAGAAAGGAATCTTGTTAATACACACAAGGCCACCAGTTTCTGTGTTTATGAACTAGTCTCCCCTACCTGTATGAAGATGCATGTATGCACAATTCTGCATTCAACTTATGACATTTCTGGACATGTTTTGTTTTGATCTTTGGGTTTTAAAATAATGCAAATATCCCAAATCTTTAAATATAGCGGTGCTAAGTTTTATCAGATAATACAGTACAGAAAGTGCTGAAATGAATTCAGACCCTTAGGAGTAACACAAGGGTTCCTGTTAAATTATACATGTGTATCACTGCCTGATTTGAAACCCCACTTTTCCTTGCTAATCCAGCACAATATCAAACTGTGATTCTATAACATGTCTTTTTAATGGCTACAAATAACCCAACACCTTTTTTTTTTAATGGATAACTTTTCTTTTTAACACTAACTGCAAAGTGCTTAGCAAAAGGTTCCTTCTGGATAACAGCATTATTATTATTATTATTATTATTAACATTATCATCATTATTATCATTGTTATTATTATTAATTATTCCTCCTTCAATGTGTTGGAAGACTTGCCCCTCCAAACGAACATTTCCAAAAGACAGTTTTCAGAAACTTCACATTTCACCTAATAAAAGCTGTTCATATGTTAGTCTGCACTAGTCTGCCAGTGTTTCCCATGTTCATAGCCTACAGGGGGTGATGCCCATGTGCAGATGTTAGAAATCACCCCATCGGGACCTGTGAATAGCATCAGTGTGTTTCACTTGGGTAACTGGGTACTCATGTGTATATACTCAGATTTGCATCATTCAAACCTCCTCTCTGCTTCTCTGCTCGCACTTCCAGCTCTTACGCTATTTTAAAATTCACTGGGTTTTGGTAAACACCAACAGAAATGTAAGTGATGATTGCTTTCCTGAGCAGGCGTGAATTGTTTTATGGCTGTTTAAGTTACAAAGTTGTTCTCATATTGTAGGTGAATAAAATCTTGCTGTTTTTAAAGGTCACTGTAACTCGAGATTAAAATTTCTGGCACAATTTTATGATTGTTCACTTCTGAAGCTAATAAGATAACAGAGTTTTCTATGTTACTCTCACTGTAACATCGATAAAGTGACTTTCAATAAAAGATTTCTGTTATTTTGATGCCTAGCTCTCTTTCATTTTTTTCTAAGTGGACATTGTTCCTGGAAAGCCATCAGATGATTTTGTTCTCCCTAAGAGACAAGAGAAAAACTAGCGTTCCATCTGTTCAGCTGTTCCTCCAGCGAGGAAGCCAGGGACTCCTCTCCTGAATTCTCTTGCCCTAATGAAGTTTGTCTCTTGGTTTTGCCCCACAGCCCAGGGCTCCACCTGCGCTGCCTCCTAAAGCCTGAGTCTTCGATGGGTTTGTTTTAGGTTCATGGGTTCACTGTCTGAAACTGGTTACCCCTGGTCTTTTTAACTTGTTCCAGGCAGCCATTTGAGGTATCAGTCATTACAGTAGCATTTATAGTTCCTTGACCTTTGGTCTGCATAGGTGAAGAGTCATGAAATGACTGAGAAAAGCATTACATTACATGATTACATGGTAATCACCTGATGTGATAAAACTAAAGCGTCCATCTCCAAAATAAAACAATCCCAAAATGGGGTGTGTGAGCCCACAGATTTACCATGCTCCAACTGTATGCTTTAACTGAAAAAAAAAAAATGAAGAACTAGTTTAAAAGAAATGATAAGGCCGGGTATGGTGGCTCCTCCTTATAATCCCAGCACTCAAGAAGCTGAAGGAGGAGGACAGCAGTGAGGATGAGGCCAGCCTAGGTGACAGAGGCAAGTACCAGGCAGTGACAGAACAAGAGGCAAGGAGAAGGAAGTGAGGCAATGCCCTGGAAGCAGAGACTGGAGCAACCCAACATCAGACATAAGCAGCACAAGGCGGGTGAGCATCTATAATAATGAAGCCCGATGACAGAGGGGAGGGAAGGGTATACTGCATGCATCAAGGGGAGGGAATTTTCTAACAACACGGGCAAAATGAAGAGTAAATTCAATGCTTTCTGTAGGAAATGAAAATGGAAAGAGACAGTGCCTGGAGGCTTGCCTTAACCATCGACTATTAAAACATGAATAATAAAACTCAGTATATAATGATTGAGGATGTACCTGAAAGCAAATTCAGAACCAAAATCTAAGTAGAACATCTTGGGTCTTATTCAAATGACAGGGCAGCTTAAGTATATATTAGGACTTTATAGGACAGTTCCAGCCTTCTTGTTTTCTGGGGACCCTTGGTCCTTTTCTGGGAGGCCTAGACCCAGGTCAGAGCAAAGCTTTGTGACAGTTCAAATAAAGCATCTACCCAGATGTTCCACAACAGATTGTGTCCCACAACATAAAATGTGGTTCATTTACACAATGGAATACTTCTCAGCTATTAAGAATGAGGACATCATGAGTTTTGTAGGCAAATGGATGGAACTAGAAAATATCATCCTGAGTGAGGTAACTCAGACCCAAAAGGACATGCATGGTATGTACTCACTAATAAGTGGATATTAGAAAAAAAAAAGTGCAGAATACCCAGGATAGAATTCACAGAACCCAAGAAGGTTAACAGGTTGAAGGACCCAAGTGAGGATGCCCCAATCCCACTTAGGAGGGAGGAAAAAAAGCAATGGTGGGGGGGGGGGCGTCAGAGGGAGGGAGAGACCTGGGTGGGAAAGGGGATAGAGAGGGGGAAAAGGGGAACATAATCAGGTATTGAAGGGGGCAGGGGGAACAGGAGTGAAGCCCCAAGGGCCAGCAGAAAGAATGGAAACAGACAACCTCAAGAGGTAGGAGGTAGGTGGGACCCTCTAGAATGTACCAGAAACCTGGGAGGTGAATGACTCTCAGAACTCAAAGGGAGGGACCTTAGATGAAGTTGTGCTACAGTGGAGAGAGGGAACTTGTAGAGTCCACCTCCAGTAGGAAGACAAGGGCATCAAGTGGAGGAATGGGGTTGCCATCCCACAGTCAAAAACTCTGACCAAGAATTGTTCCTGTCTGAAAGAACTGCAGGGACAAAAATGGAGAAGAGCCTGAGGGAAAGGAGGTCCAGTGATAGGTCCAAAGTGGGATCCAGCTCAAGGGAAGGCTCCAAGGCCTGACACTATTACTGATGCTATGGTGTGCTTGCAAACAGGAACCTAGCGTGACTGCCCTCTGAGAGGCCCAACAAGCAGCTGAAAGTGTCAGATGCAGATATTTAAACCAAACCAATGGACAGAAGGCAGGGACCCCTGTAGTTGAATTAGGAAAAAGCTGGAAGAAGTTGAAGAGGAGGACCACCTCATAGGAAGACCAGCAGTCTCAACTGACCTGGACCCCTGAGATCTCTCAGACACTGAGCCACCAACCGGGCAGCATACACCAGATAATATGAGGACCCTGACACATATAAAGCAGAGGACTGCCTGGTCTGACCTCAGTGAGAGAAGATGCACCCAACCCTCAAGAGACTTAAAGCCCCAGGGACTGAGGCGGTCTGATGGGGTAGGGTTGGGGGATAGGGACATCCTCTTAGAGATGGGAGGGGGGTGGGCGCAGGGGAGGAGGTATGGGATGAGGAACCATCACAGGGCAGACCAGGAGGCAGATAAAGACTGGACTGTAAAAAAAAGATTAAAAAATTACAAAAAAAATCTGAAATGAAACCCAGACTTACACTGTAAGACACATCAGGAAGCTTCCCACTTTGACATGTAACCTGGGCATTAAGTACTGACTAAACATATAGTAAGTTAGGGATGAATAAATACTCATGAAATGACTGAATATATAATATATGCATATATTTTATATATATAACACTATCTGAACATATATTTGTGAAATGAGGCCGAAGATGCTTATGGAATGTTTATTTCTCCAGTTGATAAGCTAATCCTTTACTTGAATGCTCATTTTCACATTGCGCCAGAAACAAGACAGACAGATTCGTTGCTAAGCGAGAGAAGACTGTTACCATTGTTAGCTGCCAAACTGTAAGAACAAAACACTGAGGATTCTTTTTTATCAGCATACTTTTGCATACTCAGAACTACCTCAAGGGTAATTAGTCTTTTCTTTTCAAAGATAGGGACACTGAGTGTCTTGTCATTACATAAAATGTCCAAGGCACATATACACATAGCACGCACTGCCAGAAAGCCAATGATTTCAACATTTGGAAAATCTCTCTCTCTCTGTCTCTCTCTGTTTCTGTCTCTCTCTGTCTCTGTCTCTCTCTCTCTCTGTGTGTGTGTGTGTGTGTGTGTGTAAAACCTAATAAGCTACGAGAGAATACTTGGAAATTAAGTGGGAAAGAAGACCCTACACCCAGTAGTTAAAGCCAGATCATTACTTGAGACGTTCATTTCAGTCCCTTTCTTTCGTATGTTTAAGATCATGAACAAATGACATTCAAAAATGAATGTCAACAATTTTTAAAATGGAGCCTGTTTGGTTTTACTTATTTTTTATTACTTTTCAATTATGCGCGTGCATATATGTTTGTATTGGGGTATCTGCAGGTGAAATGCAGGTGTCCATGGGGGGCCTGAGGCAGTAGTAAGCCACCCAACATGGGCGCTAGGAACTTTAATCCTCCTCAAGAGTAGTGCATGCTCTTAGCTGATGAGCTGTCTTCCTCCCCTGACATCTGGTTTTAAAAGGAAAGCATACACATTATTAAAAACTTGGGAGATACAGAAATATGTAAAGGAAATTAAAGTCATCTAGAATCTCATTAGTCAAAAATAAACAGCTAATATATTCTTATTTCTCTTTAGTCTTTTTTCTGACAATTTTAAACTTATGGTATTCAAGACCTTTAAATATAATTAACAGAAGTTTGGGGTAGATGACAAAGAAGAACTTGGTGACAGTATTTGCCACTCAAATGATCTATAAGTTTTTAAGAGGCAGACAGTAACCATTCAATATCTCTGTCTACTCATAAGGCTTTCAACCATTAAGTCCTAAAGCTTATATTTTCTAGTACCACTGTGGATCTATGTCACTTAAGAATACCTCACACAAACTTTTAACCATATTCCTCAGGGAAAGAAACAATAACAGCTAAGTCTGATGAAAAGATTTCATATATCACAAGAAAATATGTAATCTGTGTTAAACATCTTGCATACTTTATATAAAAGAGGGTTAGCAGGAAAATAAGGCATGATTGAAAATGGCTCAGGAGGTTCTGACTGATATGACAGACTTGTTTTTATATTATTAAACTTCAAAGGAATTTATTATCAAAATGAAAAATGAAGCTGCGGTCTATATAAAGTCATAATCCCGTTCAACAGTTGTCAGGGAGTGTCTGTCGGCGGAGTCTGCAAGCAGCACTGAAGGCAGAGAGGAAGCAAGGGCGGGCTCCAGTTGGAATGTTGAATATATTCAGACAGTTTCCTCTTCAGTTAGACGGTCATGACACACTGGATGAACTGAAAAAGGAAACCAGTGTTACACTCCAGGCGGCAAAGTACTGAGGTGTCACAGCCTCTGAGGTGCCACAGCCTCTGAGGTGCCACAGCCTCTGAGGTGCCACAGCCTCTGAGGTGTCACAGCCTCTGAGGTGCCACAGCCTCTGAGGTGCCACAGCCTCTGAGGTGTCACAGCCTCTGAGGTGCCACACCCTCTGAGGTGCCACAGCCTCTGAGGTGCCACAGCCTCTGAGGTGTCACAGCCTCTGAGGTGCCACACCCTCTGAGGTGCCACAGCCTCTGAGGTGCCACAGCCTCTGAGGTGCCACAGCCTCTGAGGTGCCACACCCTCTGAGGTGTCACAGCCTCTGAGGTGCCACACCCTCTGAGGTGCCACACCCTCTGAGGTGTCACACCCTCTGAGGTGCCACACCCTCTGAGGTGCCACACCCTCTGAGGTGCCACTGCCTCCCTGCGGGCAGCTTCCATTTTAGTTTTCTATCTTGACATAAAGGGTAAACAAGAACAACAAAAGTCCCATTTTTCTACATTATGCCTAAATGAAGGGTGCGAAGGTTCTTACTTTTAGGAGGACTTTCTTTTATAAAGTCTGGTGAGTTTCTCACTTTATGGGAAGGAGGAATCACTTCAACAGATAGAGACTTTAAATCCTAAATAATATTTAAGAGTCTAGAAACAGTCACGGTCAAAAGTACTTGCCTACAAGAACACATAGGCTTATACTGTCATATCAATGGACTTCCAAACTGTTGACTTTACCCCACTACGCTAGTGGGGTAACTTTTAATATAATCACCCTTTAAAATATGCTTCATCCGAGACAAACATTATGCTACTGTTAGGAATTGTAATGTAAATATCTGATATTCAAGATGATCTCAGGAGACGCCTGTGAAAGGGTTGTTTGACCACTAAAGGGGTTGTGACCGAGACAGAGGTTGAGAATCATTAAATTAGACCACACCCCTCCTGAGCTTACGCCATCACTGGTAAGGAGCTACACAATGCTAATTCCTGCATCAAGTCTGCTAAGCCAACTTGATGATTCTTATTTGAGAGACAAAGAAACCAAAGATTAGGACGCGTAGAAACCTGTTTGGTCGTCCCCTCTAAAGCCAAAGTCTATACTTTCCCTCTCCGCAGGTGACCTCCATAAAGAGCTTGTTTTAAATCACGATTTAAGCTGGTGTCTTCCCTATGTTCTCCAGAAACAGCCTAGGTGTGCAAAGCACAGCTGCAAGCTAGCTCTCAATGGCACATTTGTCGGATACAGGGTGAGAGCAGAGGTAACATCTGCATTGCAGGTCATCTCTACGTAGCTGGCTGAAATCCTACAAGAGAGACCTTACTGTTACTCTGTATATGTGTGTATGCCATGCATGGTGTGTGTCAGGTTGTGTATATGTGGTGCATGGTGTGAGTCAGGATGTGTATATGTGGTTGGTACATGGTGTGAGACAGGATGTGAATATGTGGTGCATGCTGTGTGTCAGGCTGTGTATATGTGGTGCATGGTATTTGACAGGATGTGTATATGTGGTGCGTGCTGTGTGTAGGGGTGCACATGCATGTAGAGGCTAAAGGGCAACCTCAAGTGTTATGCCTCAGGAACTATCCACCTTTTGAGAGTATTTTTCATTGGTTTAAAAGGATGGTTGGCAAGCCCCAGGATCCACCAGTCTCTACCTCCACAGTCCTGGGGTTATAATAGAACCCTGCCACACTCTGGTTTTAGCACATGTGTTCTGAGGATTGACCTGAGGCCCTCATGTTTATTTGCAACCGAGCTATCACCTAAGCCTGTAAGAGTCGCCATTATCATGACGCCCACTTTGCTCAGTCTCAGAGCAACCAGGGAACTCTGCTTCTATGAGTTCAATCAGTGCATCAGGCTGGGCCTGAATTTGAAGTAATCTTCCAGCCTCGGCTAGGATTACAGGCATGAACCACCATGTCCTATTATGTTTTCTGGGATTTTTATTGTTGTTGCTTGCTGCTTTTGCATTGTTTTAGGCAGTCTCACAAGCACAGCTCAGACTGGCTTGAACTCATGGCAATCCACCTGTATCAGCCTCCCAAGTGCATGAGCCACCATGTCCATATTCTTAATAACTAACTTAGGAAGGTATTCCCATTCATGAACAGTTTGCCTTCTACTTGGCCCTTATTTATGGAGACTTACATCATCATACGAGAAATTGACAACTCCTTGTTGACCAGAATCCCGTCTGCGAAAGCTATCTGTAAAACAACATGGTAAAATGTAGTGTTTTTCCTTAAGAGGCTTTTCTAAACTCACAGCAGCTAACTATTGATATTGGGATCCAATGTCAATAACAAGCAAATTGTACAACCAGTCAAGACAAGGCCAAAGGAAATATGTAACAGTGACAGAAAGTGGCCTATGGCCATTTTTTTTAATGTGGATCTAAGACAAATGATTGACCTCGGCTGGTAAGAGCACTTTAGCCTTCAAGGCCTGTTAACGGCTGTGAAAGCACAGGATTCTCACCACTGTAATAGCATGCACGCTGCGTAAGCAAGGAAACAGATGGACAACAGAAGCTGGTGATACGTGGGCTGTGACCAAATATCCCACCAACTTCAGCCCTGCTGGCCAAAAATGACTCACTTTAATTTTACTCTTTGCAAACGTCCCACAGTTGAAGAGAATTACTCATAACTGCACTCTATGACCGATACTGTACAACTCAGGCTGTAGGGGTAGCACAGTGACCCAGAGTTTACCTAGCATGTGTGAGCCCTCCGTAGCCCTGGCACCACAAACAAATGCACTTACAAAACAGACAGCTATATCTGCAGCATTTTAATAAAATGTAATATGATTGCTCATTCATCTAAAAAAAAAAAACCCTCTGAAAAACATATTTGTTTAATAGGTGTGCTAAGGGCCTGCTAAAGCAGCCCCTAAAACCATAAAAACCTGGGCAGAATAGAAGTTCAGAGGTATGGAGAAATGACAAACACCGTAAGAAAGGGTCTCTGGTAATGCTGAATGGCTTCAGGGACAAACCTGTGAGAGCCCTCAGTTTGACACAGCAGGCGATATAGTCATCAAACGTGATCTTCCCGCTGGTGCTGTATCGCTTTGCAACTGAATTCACAGTTTGGGGGCTCAACCTGAATCCTGGAAGACAGAAAAGTCACCCAGCAAAAGAAGGTTGAAGTTTAAAAACACAACAAAACTCCCAAACAATAACATTAGAGACAGAAAGAGGGAGAGAGGGACGGAGGGGGAAGAGGCTGTCTTTAAGGAGCACACTCTTAGAGATTTATCAGTTAAGGGGAGCTCTACTTGGTAATACAAACCCATAGTTGTTAGGGCCTTCTGCAGCTCCTGGGGATCCACCGTTCCACTCCTATCGCTATCAAAACTTATGAAGTGTTGTCTCCAGCCATTCAGCACGGCCCAGAGCTCTTTGAATTCATTGAACCCCATCGTGCCGGACATATCTCTCTGGATTATAATCAAGGACGGAACTGTCTCATTTCACACCTTTAATGATTACATGAGAGAATGTAGAAAAGGAAGGGGAATTCAATGCTTTCTGTTAAAATAGCAAAAAGACACCACACGTTTTAAAAAGCTAGTCTATATTCTTGTTGGTATGATATAAGAAAAGGTAATGATAAATGATATAATCAATGACGTATGGATTTCAAGCTCTGAATGCCCATTTTTACTGTGGGGGAAAAAAGACCACTACGTGGTCTGAATAAGAGAAGAATATATGGTATTGTAAGCCGCCATAAGTAAAAAGGCAGTTTTCTTACTGGAATTGGGCTACATTTCCTCGGTGTTCTAGGTTATGGGTTCTGATGTCCCTTGGACTTCACTGTAGAAGTGAGCTCTGGTGGAATGTAGCATCTAGCCAAACTGAGACTAACTACTGGCTGTCATTCTTGTGCACTTCTGTGCCTTACTGCACTAACTCTAACACACACTCTCCACCCATTTCTCTTGCGAAAGAATCTCTGTACCTCAGGCTAACCTCCAATTTGCAATATGGCACAGGCTGCCCTCAAACTCACAGTGATCCTCCTGCCTCAGTATCCTGAGTGCTGAGATTACAGGCATGAGACACCAAACCTATGTCAATCTTGAACAACTGCCCTTCTACTTACTAAACTTCCTATCTGTTTCTCACACCAAATTACATCCTAACAGCGAGTTATTTCACAAAGCTTTTTGGTGGTTACTTGCAATTTTTGTGTGTACTTGTTCCTTCATCTTGAGATGAGATTCTTTAGAAAGACTTTTTTTTTTGCCATGGAAAAAACTCTCTAGACAACCATTAAGGTAAAGGATACATCCAACATTGAAACCATAAGGCGACAAGTCTCCAGGTTAAAAGCTGTTAAATCAAAGAAAAGTACATGAATCGATACAATTTCAGCATTACATTTGAATCATTCAAATTAATTATGAATTCTATTATTAATTAACTCTTTAAAGCATGCTACTCAATTTGAATGGGACAGAGCTCACTAAGTTTGGCTTATACCAATACTGTGGGACTGTGAAGCAAACATATCCCAGTTTCAAAAACCGCACTATTCATATATCTGCCCATGTTATAGATACCTGTGGGAAGCCCAATCCGTGCTCCCCCAAGATTCAATCACCTTGTAAATAGGGTTAGGATCAGTGGCAGCCCCGCTGTTATTACTTCTGGTTCAGTCATTTCTTTAAGCTGCAGGACTCTGAGGGCTCTTTAACTGACATCCAGTCACTCCCTAGTCCCTACAATCTGGAACTGTCTGAAGAAGATGTAGCAACGTTAAGGTCCTCCAGACTCCATCCCTGGCTGAGAAGAATATCGTGTAGACAGAAGGCTATCATTCTCAAGCTAAAATGATCTTGGACTACTCGGCACCTGTAATAGCCAATAACCCTAACTTTTGCATCTGACCCAATGTTCTCTTACTTAGTAGACATACTCCTTAGAATGTTATCTCTGTGCTTCACAGACCTCTAGCATCTACCAGTACTATAGCCATGAATATTTTATCAACTGAAAGCTATGGGCCCCCACTTTACTGTAGTCATTATACTTGATCTTCCCACCAGTGAAAATGGCAAAGGTCCTCATTCATGACTTTTTTATTCTTTGGCTATACAAGTTCATGTGACTTCTTCCATAGCAGAACATGTCATTCAACGTCACTTGAGTCCATGTTCCTGAACTACAGTCCTTCATGTTTGGCTCAGAATAAACTATTTCTTTATTTCCCTTAAAGCGGACTCTGTTTTATACTCTCAATGTAGTCTTTACCTTCTGGCTGTGGTGGCGTGAGTTCTTCAATACTATAGGGTGTTCTACTCTCAGGGTAAAGACCACCACCCTTATGTGGATTCATGAATTTTCCCACTTCACCAACATCCAGGCAGGATCTCCTTAGGTATGAGTTCTAAGCATTTTAACTTATAGCTAACTATGAAGTTGTGGTGCCCATTTGCTATCTGACTTCATTAACAAATGCAAAGAAGTTAGAAGGTGGCACAATTGAGCTAAGACACTATTATTTGTCCCAGATACTTCTCATGATCAGGATTAGATTTGAAACAAAACAAAACAAATAAAAACTAGAGTATGTGGGATAATGAGCCTCAGTCAGGATTCAGCATCTTTGCAACATTTATTTCCCTATTTGCTTCCTGGAGCACAGTTTGGAGAAGTCGGGATGGTAGGCTATGTGACAAACAATGGGACTGCACATACAGTCTGCTAAGAATGGAGAAGGGAGCAGAAGGTTGGCATGGAGTGAAAGCAGGAAGGGGACTCTGTCCTCAGTGTGAACACATCTTCTCAGGTGACAGAAAGAATGATTTAGGCAATGTCATGGCTGACAAGTGTTTATATTACCAGGTAGTAAGCCCAGAGATCAGACGGCAAGACTGACCACTCTCTCAGTGCCATTTGAGTTAGGATAGAACAAAGACTTGGCAAAGTCAGTGGTACCTGTTAGCACTTAGCATTAATGATACCTGACCTGGTGGATTCCATTTCAGCACCCTAACTTGTCCCCTGTGTGGGAGGCCACCCAAATGGTCTCACTGGTTCGAATGGTCCCAGAATATAGGGAACCCAAATCCAAGAACTCCACAAACCTCCCTGGTAAACTGGAATGGCTTGCTAGGAACTATGCTCGATTAACCTTTTAAAAATAATAGCTTGGCGGATAAGAAAAGTTTGATTTCTTTAAAGGAACAATCGCAGTTCACAGCTGAAATACAGAGAACAAGAGTATTGTTAGAAAGATCCTAAGACCACAAGCTTACGTTTGTATCCTCCCGCAATGCCAGACTGTGTTAGACATCTCTGCAACTCATCCGCATCAATTTGTCCGTCCTTCAAAAACCAAACAAAAACCAGGAAAGGAAATCAGGGTGGTGATTTGCACTTTCAAGTCTTTAAGCAGCATAAACAAGAGAAGATAATTATATATAGCATTTTTTTTTAAAGGAATGCCTTTCAAAATTCTTCTTACCCGAATTCCAAAAATAATTCAATGGTGAGAGAATATTTGTCATGGCAAATAGTTTGCACTCAGTCTGATCCAAGAAACTATCAAAATCAATCATTCTAAAGTCAGTTAACAGAATTCTTTAAAAACATATTCCTCCAATCCCTTTTTTTTGAAAGACGGGGAAGTAGGGTATATCACAGACTTTTAGGCATCAGTAAATACAAGGCCTGGTCCAAGGAGAAAGAGGCTCTTGGATCAATTTGACTCAGGAGACAGGATCTTCCAAGCACAATTATATAGAGAAGATATAGCGTACCAGTACCTACTTACTGGTTGATTGAATAAGACACATGACATTTTTAGGGATTTTAAATAAAATATATAAATCTAAGTTGGTGAGACCCACTAAGTTATAAATAGGAACAGGATCATTAATTTGCAAGAAGATGAATGTGTGGAATAGAGGCCAGCATGCTGAAAGCCAAGCAGGTGGAGTCACTTACATGCTGAAGATACTGGCAATCTAAGAATGCGTGTCTTGAGGTGTGCTATGTCTTGTGGTTTCAAAGACACGGATCAATAACACATTAAGTAGACACTCGAGAGGAAAGTCTCCCAGTCTTTGACTCAATTTTCCATTTAAATTCTCAGAGCTGTGTTTCTTAGAGTACCACTTCTTCCAAGGTGGCCAGAGGATTTTGCTTAGAGCATGGTTTTTATTTTGTTATTTGTTTGTTTGTTTGTTTGCTCGTCTTTTTTTTTCAAATCATGATTTCATTCTTTCGGGCTCTTATTTCAAACAAGTCTAAGGTGAACAAGCAGGAAGGTCCCCTCTGGACACATCAGGATTATGTCCACAGAGTATTTACCAAATACACAGTGACCTTGCAAGTGTCCTTCCCCACAGGAGCCATAGGCATCTGTCACACAACTCTCTGAGGGAGGAAGTAGGTCTTAGGACTTGGGACTAGCTGACCTGCATTCCCTCTGTGGGTCATCCGGCCATAACACCTAATAAGGACATAGAGAGCTAGCTACGTAAGAGCATCTGCACCTGGGGCAGAGGTTACCTTCCGAATACTGATAGTAACTCTTGTGCTTGGAAGCTGATAACTCTTTATAGCTCTTCTGTACCTCCTTTGTGGATAAACAATTAATTATCGAATTCAACTGAAAGTAGCTATCTATCATAATTGGGCTATAGAATAATTAATTACTAATACGTGTCTTTAGGTTGGGCAAACAGAGGTTTTATGTTCAGATCTTGAATTTCTTCTCTGCAAGCAGCCCTTGCTTTATCCTGATAACACAATAGAGAAGGTATATAAACTTTGTAGATCTTCAAAGTATATTTATAATCCCCTTTTGGGTCAATGGATCCCCAGTTCAATCACAAGTTTTGAACTGATCTTTTATTGATACAGACAATACTCTTCCAACTTTTTTCAGATCTAAAATAAAGAATGTTTTAGTCTTCCTTTCCTTTCTCCTTTCAGGCAAAGGGACTCATTTCCAGGGCAAAGACTATTTTGTGCCACTGCATTAAATGCTAACATAAATAGAATTTAACAATTCTTCAATATTAAAGGAAAGGCTAACCTGTCCAGCCACAGCAGCAAAGTATCCATATAGCGGATCCTGAGTTTGTCCAGGGAACGAAGGCCCCCCAGGAGCCCCTCCATACTGTGAAAAAGAAATGTAAAGGCATCAGACACAGAACTGGGT
Source organism: Tokudaia tokunoshimensis (assembly GCA_036184795.1). Classification (NCBI taxonomy): domain Eukaryota; kingdom Metazoa; phylum Chordata; class Mammalia; order Rodentia; family Muridae; genus Tokudaia; species Tokudaia tokunoshimensis. Next base: position 20,204,783 of record BTHU01000002.1, read on the forward strand.
TTAATCTTTCATCATGCAAGGTTTTTGTGCAATTGATGCCTGTGTGACCTTCACAGGGTCTATCTCCCCGACCACCTCGCACTCCAGCTCAGTGACCCACCAGGCTTTTCTACTCCTGTTCCTGACATTTAAAAGCTGGAGACTTGGTCCAAAATAAGTCTCCATGAAAGTGATGCCACTATATGCCGAGCTACTTAAAAATCCTTATTAACTGGGTTACAGAGGTCAATGTACCCGAGGCAAACAATCTGATAGCTAGGCTTAGGAATGTTTTTCTGTTGGTTTTTACAGCTTTCGCGGTGTTTTAAAAGTACTTCAAGTAGTAGGTAAGGCAGGCGTTAGTACAGCACTGACAGGTGTGGCCTGGGAAGAACGGGATGGCCCGGTTGTATCTAAGATGAGGGTCCCTCTCAGTACACCTCCCACATCTGGCCAAGTGGTCTTCCTCTAGGACTTCAGTTCATTTCTCCAGACTTTCTGGTCTCCCCGTCACTTTCTTTTCAAGGGAGTGACCACAGAGCCATTCTAGATCAAGATGGCTGTTGTTGCTTTGAGGACATTCCGAGAGAGAGCAGGAAGTCCACACCCAGCTTGCACTATTTCATGTCACCTATCCGAGTTACCGAGTGGACTTCCCGGGTCGCAGTCCACCCACCCGTGGGCCCTGGAAAGACCGTAGGAAGAGATGGGGCAGAAAAATGGAGTGGAGCCAAGGCTGGGCATCAGGGTCCAGGCAAGCTCGCGGGGATCATCTGGGACCGCCCGCGGCGCCTCCTCCCGCGCGTCCGTGGCGCTTTCCAGTCCCGGGAGCCCAGAGGCTGCTGTGCCCTTGCCTGCTGCACTTACCCCGCCTGGGTAGTACCCTCCGCCGGCGCCAGGGTGCCCAGGATACGCCATGGTGCAGACTGCGCCTCGCCTCCGCCCTGCGGGTCTGCTGCTCCGCCCGTCCGGCCCGGAGCCGCCCCGGAGCGCACCACGCCGCTTCGCGGGGGATGCCGCTCGTTGCCGCCCACCCCGACCGCCCCGCGTCAAGCCCGCTCCCTGCTGCCTCCGTGCTGTGTCAGCGTCGCATGCTACCCGCAGTCGATCGATGACCCGGGACCCCAGACGAGTTTATATCAGGACCTATTCTCCCTCTCGACCTAGTGGCACATTCCGACATTCACCCACAGCTAGGGGAGTTTTTTCTTCCCCTTCCTACTGGGGTATTTTGTAGAACATTTGCTATTTACACCGGGTTGTTGGATAGAGAGCATGGGATAAGAACACTATGCACAACTGTAGGGAAAGGAAGAACAGTTCCGGTGGGTGGAGGAGACACTTTACAAAATAGGAAAAACAAAACAAAACAAAACTTTGAAAAACGGATGGAACTTCTGGACCTTGCAAGAGGACTTTTAGCTTTGAATGAGGGTGGCCTGTTTTCTTTGCCAATAGTTAAGCTGGGTGTAGCTCAGGTGCGATGATTGTTAGGCATGGGTGTGTGGGGTGGTATAGAAGAGGGCATTTTCTCCCAGATCATTCATAGAAAAGTGAATTGTTTAATTTTCTGGATGATTAAAATAGAAACAACCGTGGTGGTGAACCTTACTGGAAAGGATGTGTAACTCACTTTGGTTATTCAGATGTTTCTTTTTTGGTTTTTGGTGCAATTGCAAGAAGAGATAATTGTGTGCTCGCCCTTGACCGTTAAGGACTGAATAATGTTGGTTGGTTGTTGTTGTTTTGCTTGTTTTTTTTTTTGATTGTTTACTCTTCCTCTTTCCTTTTGAGGCCCAGACTCTCGGGCTAGCCTCTCATGGTCTCAGCCTCATCAATGTTTGCCTGGTTTTTTAGTTTTGTTTTTAACATCTTGAGAAACACTTTAATGAACAAGACTGACTGACCATAGTGTGAGACCTTAACTTCTCTCAAGTTCTCTTTGGATACATGAACTCCAAAAATGAAAGTTCGAAATAGTGAGAAACATTCCAATAGTCCTTATGATCACATAGCAAAGGTGTGGCCTGTTTTATGTCTGCTTCTGGAGATAAAATTACTGTTTTCAAATATCATGGTCTTTGATTAGGCATTTTGAGGTTTTGACCTGTATTTTTGGAACTTTAATCAGCTAGGTGATCAAGGCTGAACTTACACGAATTTAGGCTCTTTCAGGACTCAAGCTTGAAAACATCACAAAAAATATGTGTTGCTAATAAAGTGTTTGTGATTAATGCAGGCTTCATTTTATGGATAAGTGACTACACTAATTGTTACATTAGGAGTCATTAGACTCTGGTTACTCCTTCTCCATCAAGAAGGGAATTTTAATGGAGGACTGTAAATGAAATCCTTACAATGATTGCCAACAAATTAGTAAGCCCTTGCTGCTTTAGGTTCAGGAAAAAAATAGGTGGCAGCTAATAATGACAACAAAGATAAATACACACACACACACACACACACACAAAGTAATTAATGAGTGTCAGACCTTCAAAACATGTTGCCTATTTGTGTAGTCCTCATAAAGTCCTGTGAGATGGGTTCTTTTGTTATGCAGTTGAGAAACAAGAGCTGAGACAAGGCTAGGAAAGGAGGATATGAGTTCGAGCTGGACTGTGGCTCTAGGTACTCTAGCTCTGCCCCTGGGGTGGGGGTGGGGGAGAAAATGTTCAGATAGTAAATATTTTCCATCACATGCTTCCTGTAGCAACTTCTTGACTCTCATAGCCTGGTAGTATCTGAGGGTAGAACACATGTTAACAGGGTAATTGTGTTCCAGAGCAACTTTATTCATTGAATTTAATACAGTTGTTGAATGTCAGAATGACTCTTTTCCTCCTACCTTTTAAAGACAGGAGGAGGTATCATTCCTGGCTCTCACATGTACTCCAAAAGAGGCAGGCCAGGTGTGGCCCTCAGGCAGCAGTGTGTCAACTACGGCAAGCTTATGACTCAGGAAGTATGGCCCTTAGCAAACAATTTTGCTGGTTTTAAGATAAAGTCTACTGTATTGGTGGCTGAGTCACGCCAAGGAATGGTGACTTCCTTAGTGTAAGAGCCCGTGATTAAAATGGCTACGTCAGAATCTGCCCACTGGTCAATGAGACATGTGAGAGGAGCTGGGTGAGACCGTGACTTGCCTATCTCCCACCCTGTGTACTCTCCAAGAGTAGCTTGTGTATGCCATATGACAGGCTATCCTTTCAATGTTTATGCATGCAACACAAACCCTTTTATTCATAGACTGAGCAGTATATAACCTAAGCAAGTTGTGAAAGGATAAAGATTCAATATCACCATCGCAAAACTGAAGGGTGATCGTCTTTCGTGGGTTTCATATTTATTTTCACGGATGGCGTGGACATGGAATGAAATAGTCAACTTCTCACGTTCTTGGCATGTGTCAAGTGTCATGCTAGGTGCTTCCTTATGGCATTACACCATCAGAAGAAGATGTAGTTATATTTTATAGATTAGGAAACTAGTAGCAAGTAACTTTCCCAAGGTTACCTACCAGGTTTTGACTCTCAATATTAGTTTAAAGCCTAAATTCTTACAAGAAAAAACAGACTATAAAACACGGAGCCACACTCATGTTTTTCCCTGTGGTAGAGTTTCCTGAGACATTGGGGCAATACAGAAAAAGAACCCAAGAGATAGAAAAAAACGTCACAAAAAATCCTCATGTCTGCCTTCACAAGATCAATTTACCTCATCCTTAAGTAGAACCTATAAAAGAAGATAGCTCACCTCCCATCCTCTTTCATTCTAATTTGGAATCAAATTAAAAACCTCAGTGGAATAAGATCACGTTCTTAGCCCTATATCCCCAAACTACGAGTCCCAGCTAGAGGCTCTGAGATCCATGAACCATCTGAAGAAACTCAGCAGCAGAACGCCACACTGTGCATTTATACAGAAGGGGGCTTTCTCACGGGAGCCAGAAGACTGTCATTCATCCTAAACAAACGTACTACGTCTTACTCAACGTCAAGTTATTCAGGCATGCCACCCTAATTGAAGGCTGTGGCTTAAAAGAGGCTAAGGAGAGTTGTTTCCATTTTAAACCTAGAATAGAAACTTTTATGGTGTCTTGGCTAATCACACTGTTTTACAGATTTTAAAGAGAGAGAGCCTAAGAAAAGGCCAGTGGGTGGCCCACCTTCTTGAAGGCTGACCTAGCTGAATATAAGCATTTTGCCCTTCCCAGTAAAAGCCCTGACAGTATTGGGCTTTGCCTCTTAGAAGGTGTTCTGGTTTGGATCTTAAATGCCCTCCAAAGGCCATTTGTTAAACATTTGACCTCCAGCCTGCAGTGCTACCTAAGGGGGCAGGGGCAGCTTGTCAGAGGCGACACTTTAGAGGGAGAATGTTAAGTCACTTAAGGGTATATCGGACCCTGGCTCCTTCCCTGTTTTCTCTGCCACCTTAGTCATTGAAGGGACTCTGGACAGTTCAAGTGTGGAGAACCTGGCTCTAGCAGGCCTTGCCCTTCTCCCTTAATTCCTTGCTGAAAACTATTAAATTACATTCTTAAAGCTAGCTCCAATGTCTGTTCCCTTATTTGGCCTCTTCCCCCTCCTGCGGCTGACTACCAAGGTCCAGCCAGCAAACAATTGAAGTCCAGCAATCCAAAGCCGCCTGTGGCTCACATAATTAACATGCCCTATTAAAATCAAACACATCATCCTAACACAGGGTTTCCCCTTGTACCTTTAGAAACCACCATTTGCCTATGGACCATGTCTGCCTCCTCTCTATCAAGAGGCAATCCTTGGTCCTAGAGGACAAAGACCCCTTCTCTCTCTCCCTTGTTCATCTTCTCCCTGGTCCTCTATCTCCTGTCTTTGTCTCTTATTCCCTGCCCTCTGTTTCTCTGGGGCAAATAAATCTCCTTTGTGCTGAGAACTTGATCTTGGGGTCTGAGCCAAGGTTTTTCCTTTCAGTCATCCAGGAATAAGTTTGCTTCACAGCACACTCCCCGTGGTGATCTTCTATCTCACTATCAGCCAAAACAAAACAAAACAAAGCAAAACAAGCCCCCACAACAACCAACCAACCAACCAGCCAAACAAACAAACAACAACAACAAAAAAATAGACCTTTTGTCCTCACAAGTTGTTTGTCTTAGGCATTTTGTTACAGTGATAGAAAGCTAACAAAGTTGGGATTCTATTCTTTTTCTGATATTCCCTCTGAGATCTGTCTCTAGACTTGTTTTCAAAACAAAAGGTAGCAGATACACTCAGTCCCTAAATCAGGGTTAACATGCACATTATATGTAACATCCAGGCAGAACTTCCTTATTTGTATAGTGGTGAAAGGGACTGTGTCACCATGTAACTGCGGTATTTCACCATTTCCTGCCCTTGACACAATCACAGGTCTACTGTATGGGGAGGACATGAGCAGTGCATTGGTCAGCGTAAGGCCTCAACTTTCTTTTAGTTGTAATCTGGATGAGTCAATTTGTTATGTAAAGACTTCTATCTGGGGCAGGCATATAAGTCTGTGTTAGAACCCTTGGATAGTGAACACAGGTCCTGGTTTTTATCCTTAGCACCACATACACACAACAACAACAACAACAACAACAACAACAATAACAATAACAGTAACAACAAAGAGACAGAGAAGGAAATAAAGAAAAGCTCATATCACGCCATCATGGAAAAACTCATATCTCTAAGTTTGAGTGGGAATGAGTATCCAATAATAAGATGGGCAATTAATAGCAAACCCATTTCTTCAGTTCTTGGGAAAGGATGTGAACAGTAGTGTATTCGTGAACAGAAGATGACCTTTTGCTCATTGCCATGAACAGAGCAGTCAGTGATGTAATGTTTATGGGATGGTAATCTCCATCATGGATGCTTTACAGTCCTGTGTGCAGTGCATACTGGCTCCTCAGAACGTTGCAGGTAATGGTGCATTATTAACCATAGCTAGTCAATAGACTTTTCTGCTACAATGGGAACACTAACTATGTGTGCTATTAAATATGTGATACATGGAACTAAAATTTTAATTTAAATATCATTGATAACTAGTGACTCCCTTGTTGGGTGGTATAAGAACAGTTTCATATATGTTGTCTTCTCTGGATCTCAGAGAAAGCTAGTATATTTTATTTGCCTGGAATAGCCAGTATAGGTTAGATAAATTATCATTACAAAACACACCACAATGGCTGGTGACAGATGCCCCCATGTTACAAAATGAAGAACCTGGGGTCCTGGGACTTGTTCTCAGTCATCACACTAGCAGAAGCAAACAAGTGATTTAATTCTTCCCAAGTTCACACTGTTTGCTCGTCTTTCTGTGGTTTTTCTGTTCTACCAGATTAATGATTGAAGAGAGAGCCATCAAGGTGGCTCAGTGGGTGAAGGAGCTTTCTGGTCAAGACTGTTGACTTGAGTTCAGTTTATGGAACCCATATAAAGATAGAAGGAGAAAGCCAGTTCCATAAAGTTGTGCTTTGATGTCCATACACCTATTGTGATACACATGCTCCCTCATGTAACATGCATTACAATACATACATAAATACACACATACATACCAAAAATAACAATAAACAAAATTAAAAATGAAAATTTATAAAAAAAAGAGAATTGAGGAAAAATTTTACCCTTCAAAAGAATATATTTTAGAAATCACAATATATAGAGGCCCACCTGCAGTGTGGGAGGAGGAAAATATCCAGATACATGCCTGCTGCTGGGCAAGGAAACACACCCAGAGACCCACTTGCAACCACATGGCATTGATGGGCTATAGACAACATGAAAGTGCCAGCCCTGCTGAGTCAAAACTGAAGGATCTCCATTACCAAGGGCAACAACAGATAACTTGGAGGAGTCCCATTGAAGATACAATGTTGATGGTGTGGCAGAAACCAGAGGCCTCCAGACAGAACAATGGCACATTGCAATGAATATTTGCACATGAAGATATTCGGACAGAGAAATATACAGTGGAACACATGAACACATTACAGCTTCTACAATGAGATGTTTTCTATGCTTTGTTTGTTTGTTTGTTGTTTAACTTCCTTTGGCAGGTTGCAAGAGCAGAGACCACATACTAGGAGATGGGGAGAGGAGTGGGACTGGGGTGCATGATGTAAAACTCAAAAAGAATCAGTAAAACATTAAAAAAAAACCGAAAAGGCTTACCATAAAAAAAATCAGAATATTACATTTGAAGCAATTGTTAAAAGCAGTGAACATCTAATGACTACTATCAATTATAAGGGTCCATTTTAGGGTAGGGAGGTGGAGAAATAAATTTTTTTTAAAAAAAATTACTATAAACCAGGTTTATGCTCCTTTTTGTGCCTCTATAGCTTTCTCTAAGGACTAAGCAGGTCTACTTTGTTTCTGAGATCAGACTGGGTAACGTGTTTGGGGTGGGATGGTCCTAGACTTAAGCGCCCACAGTTTATTCGTGCTGCCATTACCATACTTGGGACCAGGGAGTGTTGAATGATTATTATATTAATATAGAGTCATAAAATTAATACAGCAGCAGTTATTCATTAGCCAGCTAATTCCCCAAATCACCACCCAGAGAGACTACGATTTATTTATTACAATTGCCTTGAGCCAAATACTGAGCAGTGATTACTCCATTCTAAACCTCCAAGCTGGTCAGACTTCCTCCCAGACAACATTCCCATCTTACTTGCATTTTTTCATCCTTTCTTGTTCCAGCTCTCTTCTCCTGATGCTTCCTTGAACTTTTCGTTTGTCTTCTCTTCTTCCTGCCTGTCAATTTCTCCACCCTTCTTAGAATCGGAAGTCCCACCTTATTCTCTCTAAAGCTCTGTATTGGCTCTTTGGTTTTTATTGGCAAGGCAGAGAATGAATGAGGAATAGTGTTTATACAAACTTGGGAAAGGAGCTTCTAAGAATAAACATAACAAAGCCATGTCCAGATTGAAACCAGATAATGGGATAAAGAAATCAGCATTTGAGATAATACAAGGGTAAACTTTACACAGTGTACAAAAACATTTTGCCAACAAGGGAGAGAGGAGAAGAGTGTGCTGGCTTCTAGTCCTTGTGAAAATTTGCTTGTGTTCAACAACAGAGCTGTATGAGGACTAATGTTCCTAACATTGGTCTGCTGTTCACAATAGAGGCTAGTTTCTATCCACAGGTTGTCTGCAACCAGGAATGTATTCTTCCAAAAGAGTGACTTTACTTCTCTTCCCCAGGCTGGCACTCAGGGTTCTTGTGAGGAAGGCCAAGCGCAAAGCCAGGGTAGACTTGGGGAAGGAGGACTGAGAGTATCCCATCACTGCCTTAGTCAGTTTATCCTGTCAATCCTGATGTCACAAGATTAGTACAGAGTCAGAAGGGAAGTAATAAACCAGGCCATGGGGGAAAGGGGAGGAAACAGTCTCTATCCACGTTATTGACGTGGGGGACAGTGGTATGAGTGAGGATGGGAAAAAAGGAAGAAAAGTTTCAAATCATGCTTCTAGAGAAGGAAGAGTAACTGCTTGTAACCCAGGATTTCAGCCTCATACATACTTTTTTGCATTTCTCTAAATAATATTTTTGGAATTATGTAATATAATCACACCATTCCCCCTTCTCTTTCCTCTATGCTTCCTACATAGATCAGCCATGTTGACTCTCAAATTCATGGCCTATTTTTTCTTTAATTTTTGTTTCTCTCTGTCTCTCTGTCTCTGTCTCTGTCTCTGTCTCTCTCTCTCTCTCTCTCTCTCTCTCTCTCTGTGTGTGTGTGTGTGTGTGTGTGTGTGTGTGTGTCTGTTTCTCTGTCTCTCTCTCTCTACTAAATATATAAATACAGACCTCATCTCAGCTTAGGAATCATTCCAAATGGGTAGCAGAAAGATTGTTAGAGCCAGAGGAACAGGAACTGTTTTGTGAGATTGCATCTTGTAGAAATGTCAGAGAATCTATACCCATCATTCCTGCCTAAACACCAACATTCCTGCCTAAACAAGACCTGAACAACAATAATTTACCAATAGGCACACTAACACAGAAGGGGACACACCTATAGACACACTAACCTAGAAGGGGAAAATCTCATGGAGCCTGAATCCTAGGCAAAGAATTCAAAAAAGGCAACTGAGAAATGCTGAGAATGGGAGAAAGGCCTTCCCCAGGGAAGAGCATACCAATTGGCTATCTAATATCAACTGGTCAGCTCTGAAATCATGTACATACAAGTAACATTGTATGGGCTGAGCAATATGTTATTTTTATAACAAAAATGATGCACTTCTTGGACAGACAGTAGGGTGCTAAGTCTGTCATGTGTTGAAGTACTGGGTTCCATTCCTAGCAGTAAGAAAAAGAATGATATTTCTTAGCTCATGTGAAACTTTTCCGGAAGTCACTTGCCTGTTTTCATCTAGAGGGAAGACAGTAAATTTGGAAAAAGAACCTTGGTTAATTAACCCTGGTCCCATTTCTGTATTTTCCTTGAGAAGCCAGAAATTATAGCATTACTATTTTGGCAAGCAAAGCTTCAGTTAAGGTAAAATTGAATGCACCATTATATACTATAACATTACACATGAGAACAAATGGATCGCTAAAATTCTACAAAGAATAAACCAGTCTCCATCTAAAACACATCAGAGGAGCTAGATCCATCACCTTTAGTTACACTGCATGCTTTATGGAATTTGCTAGCACTATGGTTTCATGAAAGACCCCATACTGTTTCTATCCTTTAAAATGAAAAGGGTAACTTTCAAGTGAAAGAGAGACTTGAATTCTTTGGAAAACAAGGAGCCACACAGCTTAAGATTCTTTGAGTCTCTCCTACATTTCTCAGTGGCAATTCCCAAGAGTGAGAATACATTTTTTTTTCATTTTTAAATAATTTTCTTCACCATAATTGTTTATTTTAGGCTTTATTCTTACATCTAAGCCACTCTCTAGAGCACTCAGAAAGTATATTATAGAAATAAACTTTGCAGACACTCTGCCTGAAAAACGATGTGTAACTAGGATCACAGTGTTAAGAACCGGTAGCAGGATTGGAAACAGGAGTTGTAAGGAACTGTCTAATGCTAAATTCATAGTTTTTACTTACCTGCATCTTGTAGTGAGGCCTTACAGGTGGAAGTGGTGATCCTTAGAGGCCTGTGTTGCTGCTTGTTGACCTTACAACTATAGAATTAAGAACTCTGAGCCGTAACAGTCATTTCCCTCTCGATCCTTGGCAATCAGTAACCAACTATAACCATGTTCAGACATCCCGTAGGCGCCAGTGAGGTTTTATGAAATACACCTGCTTCAGTGGCAAAAAGAAAGATCTTGGCCAGGACAACTAGAATCAAGCAGCAACAGTATAACAGTATTTACACACACACACACACACACACACACACGTCAATATTAGACACACCTTTCCAATTATTACCTCTATTAAAAAAATCTTCTGAAGACCATAAAGCTGTGCATTGTAGCAGAGATGGTGAGAACTGGCTCCCACTGACTGTTGAAAGCCAAGTCTCAGGGATTTTGTCAGCTTGTCGTTAAGTAGGATTAATATTGTAAGCCATTTTTTTTTAAAAAAATAAAAACCCTCAACTATCCGTTAGTTTAGTCAAAATAAAAATATGCATGGAATTATAAACGTATAGATTAACTATTTGCATTGTGTAAACCAGTATTGCTGTTTGAAAGGTTTGAAATTTGTTTTACAAGTTCGTAAATCTCATCCTGGTCCCTCAGTAAGCTGCACTGTGTTCTCTGAGTGTTCATTTCTGGAAGCAAATCCTCGCTCCACCTTGGCCTTACTTTACTGGAGTTCTGTCATTTGGATCAGGTGTATTATTCGTTCTCCTCTGTACAGTCTCCAACAATGTAAGTCATTCCAGTTGCTTGAGAGTTCCAGAAATTAAAACAACCTTAAAGTCTTCAAAGACATACATTTGTCTATATTTGGACTATGTCACCCAGTTCAGAGATCATCACACTCTGTTAGTAACTTGGACTTTGAATGGTAGGAACACTCATACCATGAAAATCTGTGCCCATTATAAATGAAATGCTTTATTGCAGAAACATTGGAGAAAATGTTGATAGGCCATATTAAAGTTTAAATTATATGTATTTAGTCATTTTAGTATACGTTGAACAAAGGAAGTATTCTCCCAGAATTTAAATTTTTCTTAACTAATTAAAGCCATGTCTTGCTTTGTAGAAAGTTAATTACACTCAATTGTTATAAGAAAGTGTCATTTGGGCTTAGGTTTAAAATATGAAGTTAAATTCAATTTGTTGCAGGATTTCATAGGAGTAACGCAGAGTCACATAGTCATCTAATCTTTGCAAAATGTTAAAAAAAACCCACTGCCACCGTGTGTGGAACTAAGGCAGAAATAAGTCTTAGTTTAATGCAAGCACTTTCTGAAGATGAGAAATGATTTAAGAGTAATTCATTTATCAGATTAATTTCTCAAAACATTTAATGGAAAAGTATTGGTGGATTGGGATATGACTCTATTAGGCAAATCAGGATTAAATACCATGCACAGATAGGTTGCCTATAGATAAAAAAATGCTTGCAATAAACATATTATGTAAGAATCATTTGACTATACGAAATTGACAGTAAAAAGTAACATGTATTTCATTTATAAATTGTGTGCTAGATATCTGTTGTGGACTATTTTGATGAAGATTGTGATCTATAGACTGCTTTGGTAAGATAGCTATTTTCACAAAAATATTTCTACAAATTCATAAGCATTAGAACTTTCCACCTTCTGGTATAGTCTTCAATTTCTTTGTTCAGTGTCTTTAAGCATTCATTGTATAAGTCTTTGACAGTGGTGTGGATCCTACCATGTTGGTCATTAATAAAGAATTTATTCCGATGTGGTTTATTTTTTACTTTGTTTTCTTTTTTTTAAATTTCTTTTTTATTAGATATTTGCTTTATTTAGATTTCAAATAGTATCCCCTTTCCTCCTTACCCCTCTGAAAACCCCCTATCCCATTCACTCCCCTGCTTACCAACCCCCCTCTTTCCTGCCCTGGAATTCCCCTACACTGGGGCATCGAACCTTCACAGGACCAATGGCCTCTCCTCTCACTGATGTCTGAAAAGACCATCCTCTGCTACATATGTATCTAGAGCCATGGGTCCTCCATGTGTACTCTTTGGTTGGTGGTTTAGTCTGCGGGAGCTCTGGGAGGTCTGATTGGTTGATATTGTTGCTCTTTCTGTGGGTTGCAAACCCCTTCAGCTCCTTCGGTCCTTTCTCTAGCTCTTCCATTGGGGACCCCGTGCTCAGTCCAATGGTTGACTGCAAGCGTCCTCTTCCTCATATGCGACTGGAAACATCGGTCCCTCCATGTGTGCTCTTTGATTGGTGGTTTAGTCCCTGGGAGCTCTGGGGGTACTGGTTGATACATATTATTGTTCCTCCTATGGGGCTGCAAACCTCTTCAGCTCCTTACTCCGATGTGTTTTGAGACTATTGATAATGGTATTTTTTTTCATGATTTCTTTCTCAGTGTGTTTGGTGTTTGCACATAGGGAGGCTACTGATACTGGTACTTTGCTGCTTGTTAAATAGTTTGTATTTAACTATTATAGGAATCTTTATTTTTTTCTACCATGAATAGACATTATGACCACGGGAACTCTCATAATGAAAGCATTTATTTGGGGGCTTGCTTTCATTTTCAAAGTTTTAGTTCATTATCATTGTGGTGGGGATGTAGCCCACCCCCAGTGACATAGGTCCTCCTACAAGGGCACACCTCCCAATCCTTTCCAAACAGTTCATCAACTGGGGATTAAGCAGGCAAATATATGAGCCTATAGGGACTGTTCTTATTTTAATCACCACACACACACACACACACACACACACACACACACACACACACGCACACACACACGCACACGCACACACACACACGATATATATATTTATTATATATATTTTATATTGTTATTATATTATATATTATATATAAATATATATAAATAATAAAATAATAATAATAAAATCATATTATCTGCAAACAAGAATACTTTGACTTTATCCTTTCCTATTCGTATCCCCTTTATCTTCTTCCTTGTCCTATTAAATCTAGGTATGATTTCAAATGCTGCCCTAACAGGAGGGGAAAGTAAAGGTATTTTGTCTTATTCCTGATTTTAGTGGCAATGCCTTGGAGAGGTGTGCTGGCTATTTTTATGTCAATTTGAAACTTGCTTGCTAGAGTCATTTTAGAAGTGGAAACCTCAATGGAGAAAATCTCCTTTCCACATCAGCCTTTGGCCAAGTCGGAGGAGGATTTTCTTGATTGATGTTTGATATGGGCGGGCCTAGCTCATTGTGGGTGGTGCTGCCCTGAGCTGGTGGTTCTGTGGACTAGAAGAAAGCGACTGAGCAAGCTATAAAGAGCAATCCAGTAAGCACTGTTGCCAATCGCTCTCTGTCTGTCTCCAGGTTCTTGTCTTGAGGTCCTGCCTGATTTCTTTAGATGATAGTCTGTAGTATAGAAGTGTTCAGTAAAATAAACTCTTTTCCCCGAGTTGCTTTTGGTCATAATGTTTTACCACCACAACAGAAACCCTAAGACAAGAACAATTGTGGAAGAGAGCCAACATTCACCTCTGGCCTACATACACACTCATACTCCCATGCGCGTGCGCGCACACACACACACACACACACACACACACACACACACACAAACACACGACCTCAGAGAATAGTCAACTCATCCATCACGTGAAGATATAACTAGAAGATACTATCAATGAAAACGATGAGTAGTCCCTTACTAGACACACAATCTGTTTTAATCTTTGACTTCTGTCCAGAGTCTAGTCCCTAGACCTTCAGAAATACATTTATATTGCTTTTAAGCTACTTGATTAATGGTATTTTGTAGCAGCTTGAACTATAAAAGCATGCTTTATGAAGATAAAACTTGTAACAATCGCGCGCGCGCGTGCGCGCGGCGCACGCGTGTGTGTGTGTGTGTGTGTGTGTGTGTGTTTCCTGATTTTTTTTTTTTTTTGTCACCTGGACACAAGCTAGGAAAACCTCCATTGAGAAAGTGCCTGCGTCAGGTTGCTTTGTAGGCAAGTCTGTGGGAGCATTTTCCTGATTAATGCTTGGTAGAGGAGGACCCAGTTTACTATGGGGGATGCCACCCTTGGGTACTGAGTTATATAAGAAAATAGGCTGAACAAGTCAGGAAAACAAGCCAGTAAGCAGCGTTCCTCCATGGTTTCTGCCATGTCTTCCTTTCCTGATGTACCACAACCATAAACTGAAATAATACTTTCCTTCCCAGCTTGCTAAAGGGCAGAAGAGTGTGGCTCACAATAGATAAATTACAAAAACACATCTGTATAAGAGGTTTCTATGTAACGGAATTTTAAAAGCATTTGGGGTGGAGTTTATTTTTAGGACCCCACTTGCACTTGCTTCTTTCTGTCACATGGCTTTAGAGTGTCCCTTCCATACTTCTGTGATGCAGAAACGTTATGCTTTACAGATCAGCCCTTTTTGAAAAGCTCTTGAAATCTAAAATCATGATTATACCCCAATTAAATGGCTAACCATAGGATGCAAAAGACCAACTCTAGTTGTTAGAAGTCATTTGGTTAAAATGTAACTATGTTACATGCTATAGCCTATCAACTATAAACAAGCTTAAGAAAGTTTAAAGTGTATTACATGTATAAAACATAAATAAAAAGAAAAATCACTTATTATCCAGAGGAAACCATTGTTATTATTTTGACTTTTATCCCTCTAGGCTGCTTTCTATTGATAAAAGCTCAGGCCAGATAAATTGAACAAAGTTAATGAATAGAAAATGTTCTTGCACTGGGCAACATTCCAGACCAAAGACAATCCAGAAGGCCCCACCTCACTGCATATCAGAGCTTTAGCCAGAAAAAAGTAAGTAGCATGCAGAGGTGACCTCATTGGCGGGGTCAGCAGTTGCTGTGTATGGACATGGCCTGATCAGTTGGCAAGCTGTGACTGGATAAGCTACTCAGCCGTAAACATTTGATAAGCCAGGATATAGTTTACTATGTGCAGTGTCTGCTTGGAGTGTGCTTTATTATTCAGTTATGGAGGCTGCTTTGGAAGGATTTATTTCAGCTTCACGTTGTGAATAAAAACCATATATGAATGCGTTGTTTTGTAACCTGCTTTTTATCTATCTTAGTGACCACCATCTTCTTTCTTTCTCTCCTTTTTTGTTGTTCTGGAGATTGAGCCTGGGGCCCCTTATATTTGCTGAATAGATGCTGTACTTCTGAGGTTTGTATCAAGCTCCCTTTACCTTTTATATTTTGAGGTGGGCTCTCACGAAGTCCTCAGGATGACCATATAGCTCAGGCAGGCTTTGGACTTGTAATCCACCTGCCTCAGACCTTTGAGAAGCTGCACCGTCAGGTCTGACTTTCTTTCTAAAATACAATTAGTGCACACCATTTTGATGGCTTTAGAGTATTGAATTCTGAGATTCTTCTACACACTAGCTATCACTGCCATATTATTAGATTTTTTCTAATTATAATTACTGCGTAATTATTGACACCAACACACACCCACAGACACACAGACAAATCCTCACCTTTAGACCTGCTTCTGTACATATCACTTCTTGTCACTGCCTATCTGGTAATTTTACACCACACTAAACTTTTATAAAATCTTCTTTGCGAAAACATAATGATTTAGTCTGTGATTATGAAGAAACCCATTGGTTTAACTTATAAACCTTTGAAAGTTAAGTAATTGAACAAGTTTATACCATTAGCCATTTCTACTTCTGAAAGAAAGCAGGGTCTCCTATGGTTCTGTTCTTTTTCCTTTGTACCACAGCTATCTACAAACATGAATGTGGAAACCTTTGAGATGTTTTAGAAAAACTCTAAGCATAAACTTGAGGTAAGATGAGAAGACAAATGGAGTCTTTAGTTACCATAGCAACAGAGTACACAACAACTAGATGGGAGCTCTCTGTTAAAACTAGTAGTTGCTCCCCCTTGCTAGGGACTAATATGAATATGACAGTCAGTAGAGGGAAAAATCCATCCTTTGTGGAATGGCAGAAGATATGTGCAAAGTATTTATCAGATAATAAATTTCATTCATATTCAGAATAGTTAAGGATCCATTAAAGTTAAAAAACAGAACAATAGCTTTCCTGCTGGAACCATGGAGGATGTTCCAGAGGAGAAAAAGAAGGTTGTCGCTGTGCCAGAAAAAGGTTCCTGCTGTGCCAGAAACCCTTGAGAAAAAGTGAAGGAATTTCAGAGTTGAAGGTGAAGCGCCTGAGGAAGACATTTGCCCTGAAGACTCTGTGAAAGGCAAGGAGGAAGCTTATCTATGAGAAGGCAAAACACTGTCACTAGGAGTACAGACAGATGTACCGGACTGAAATTTGGATGACCAGGATGGCAAGGAAAGCTGGGAACTAATATGCGACCACAGAACCAAAACTGGCGTTTGTCATCAGAATCTGAGGTGTCAATGGAGTAAGCCCAAAGGTCCGCAAGGTATTGCAGCTTCTTCATCTTTACAGATCTTCAATGGCATCTTTTTTAAGCTCAATAAGATTTCAATTAACATGCTGAGGATTGGAACCGGACATTGCATGGGGCTACCCCAACCTGAAATCTGTAAATGAGCTCATCTACAAGCAGTGAGGCTATGGCAAGATCAATAAGAAGCAGATTGACTTGACAGATAGCTCCTTGATTGCTCGATCTCTTGGTAAATTTGGCATCATCTGCATGGAGGATCTAATTCATGAGATCTATATCATTGGAAATGCTTCGAGAAAGCAAATAACTTTCTGAGGCCCTTCAAATTATTTTCCCCACGAGGTGGAATGGAGAGAAAGACAACTCACTTTGTAGAAGGTGGAGATGCTGGCAACAGGGAAGACCAGGTAAACAGGCTTATTAGAAGAAGAACTAAGGAGTCGCCAGCCCATGGTATTTTTGTAATCTGGTCAGTTAATAAACAGTCACAGCTTGGTAAAAACAAACAAACAAACAAACAAAACAAAAACAAAAACAGAAAATAGCCTAACTAAAAATGGTCAAAGAACAAGGATAGATATTTCTTCAAAGAAGATAAAAATCGATGATTAAAACACATTTGAAAGATGCCACAAGCCACTAATTGGCAAGGGAAATTCAGATTTAAAACACAAAGAGATATTACATCATATATATGAGAAAGTTAAGATGTTAACTGATGAAACTGAAGAGGACAGAGGGATCTGCCTCAGTGGTCCTAGTGCTCCTGAGCAGATTCCGGGGGTGGGGTGGGGTGGGGTGGGGGGAGGGGGAGGTGCCGAGGGGCGGGGCTCCGCTCAGATTCCTGCACTGGGCACAAGCCAGCAAACAAAGTACATAAAATATATGTTGATGAAGATGTAGACAAACTAGAACCTCGAGCAACTCCCTGTGACTAGGGTTGTAAAATGACATGGTCACAATAGAAAACAATATGGAGTTTTCTTTGAAGACTGAAAATTGAATTACCTTATGTAGGCCCAGAAAACCCCGGCAAACCCAATATCGGGTGTGTATAACCGAGCTGAGAGCAGGATCTGGAAGATAACATGAACTCTCATATTCACTGCAGTATTTTTCATAATTACCAAGCTACAGAAGAAGTCGCAAGACCTATGGGTGGATAATCAGACTGAAAAGGTAGTGCTTTCACACAGACTTTTTTTAAAAAAAATATTTATTTAATACAAGTACACCGTTGTCGTTTTCAGACACACCAGAAGAGGGCGTCAGATCCCATTACCGATGGTTGTGAGCCACCATGTGGTTGAACTCAGGACCTCTAGAAAAGCAGCCAGTGTTCTTAATCGCTGAGCCATCTATCTCTCCATCCCTACACACAGACTCTTAGGAAGCCTTAAAAGTAAGAAATTCCCATCCTACTCTAGATGAGTGGTTTCAGCCTTCCCAAGACTGCTGAAACTCTTTAATACCATTCCTCATGTTGTGCTGACCCCCTAACTATAAAACTACTTTCACTGCTACTTCATAGCTGTAATTTTGCTACAAAGAGAGTCCAAGTGGGCAATACCCAGATAAAAGTAGAAGGACCCTGTGGGTCCATCATTTGTTTCAGTCTCTGGGGTGATTTTCCAGTTCTGAATCTAGGGCTTACGGGGCCTCTTATATTTTTACTTGCCTTCCTGTACTTCTACTACGACCACGAAAAGAACATGTTTAGGTACCCAGTTAGGTCAAGAAGGATGTGGGGCATGCCTTCGGATGTGGGGCAAACCCAGCCATACCCAGCCATACCCAGTCACACCCAGCCATACCCGTTAGCCTGGGCTGTGCTGTCCTTTCTGCAGGCGTGTTCTTTACAGTGTTGCTTTACAGTATTGATTTGGGATAGGTTACTGACCTTCACTATTCAAATTACAGAAATGTAATTTCCAGATGAAACATGGCTTAGATCCAAGTAGGAAATGTGAACACAAGAGTTTTCAGGGGAAAGTTAGTAAAGCACTGTCACTATCAAATAGAATGTTTTACTGATCTATAACAGCAGATTATTCTGGCTTCATATATCACATATATATGAATAAACAATGTATTTAAATATAAACAAATAATATATTTATTATATATAAACAGCATAATAAAATATATGATACAACATATATATCTATGTCTATATGTTACATATAGATATATAAATATGCAAATAAATATGATATATTGTTTTAAAACACAGAAATAGTTAAAAAAAACTACCCACAAAATGTTGCCTCTGCCTCCTAGGTTCTGGGATTACAGAAATGGGCCACAATTCCTGGCTTCCAACTCATTTTTAAAAAAGAGTGAGTATATCATTGGTAAATGGCAAGACTGAAACATAAGAGGAAAAGAAACTTATGGCTCATGACTAAATAGCAAAACCTGGAATTATCGAGTAGGAAGTGAACTGAATGTGAAACACGTGAATAGTCACGGCATGCATGGCCTAGTCCTCTGGGGAAAGACATCATCATTGGCACTGGGGGGAAATGTGAAACTAGAAAGTCTTTTTTTTAAAAAACTGGCATAGCCTCATTGCACATGATATTGGATTTCACAAAGACATTCTCACACAGATATATAATGAACTTTGGGCGTGTTTCCCTCTCATGACTCCTCAGCTCCCCTTTCTGCTTCTCTCTTCTCTTTAGACACTTTTATTTCCTTAGACAGTTTCATTTCTATTTAATGTCATATATGCATAGCTGATTTTATGAATCTATAAAAATATAGGAAGCACAAGTCAGAGAACTCATGTGATATTTGTCTAAGACTTGAGTGTAGCTCACTATAACAATCTCCCAATGCATTGATTTTCCTGCAAATGGCATAATTATATTCTTCTTTATGGCGGAAGAGAGTTGTATTGCATAAGTATATCATATTTTCTTTACCTGTTCCTCTGCTGACGAATACGTAAACTAGCTCCATAGCCTCTGCAGTGAGTGCTGCAATAAATATTCCTGTACAACTCTCTCTGTGATGTGTTGACTTGAAGTCCTCTGGTGAATACCAAGGATAAGTAGAGCTGGGTCACATAATACAACTACTTTCTGGCTTTTGAGGGAGCTGTGTATTGATTTCCATTATGTCTAGACTGGTTTATACTTTCATTTAGTGATATACAGTTGCTCCCTTTGTCTGCACCCTCACCAGCACCTACTGTCATTTTCCCAAGATTGCCATTCTGAATGGGGTAAAATGGAATTTCAGTGAAGTTCCACAGTGCATTTTTCTGTTGGTTAGTGATACTGAACACTTTTCATGTGTGCGTTGGCCATTTGTACTTTATCTTTTGAAAACTGTTTATTTCTGTAGCCCACTTACTGGTTAGGTTTGATTTCCTGTTATCCTGTTATTTCGTTGTTTTTTTTTTCTTTTTCTTTCTTTCTTTTTTTTTTAGTTCTTAGTATATTTGAGATATTAATCCTTTGCCACATTTGTAGTTAGCAAAGATTTTAGGCCATTCTAAAGGCTGTCATTAAGCCATTTCCTTTAGTGTGTGGAGCTTTTTAATCTCATGAAGTCCCATCCAGCAATGGTTGGTGCCCTTTCCTGAGCTATTCTTTCCAGAAAGTGAATGCCCACACCTGTACCCTGCAGTACTTTCTCTACTTCTCTTCAAACAGTTCAGAGTTTCAGGCCTTACACTGAGATTTGTCTTAGTCATTTTTCCATTGTTATGACAAACATCATGACCAAGTCAACTTATTAAGGAAAGCGTTTAACGTGGGGGCTCAAAGTCCCAGAGGACTAGTCCATGACTATCATATCAGGGAGCATGGCAGCAGGCAGGCTAGCATGGTGCTGTGCTGAACAGTAGCTAAGAGCTTACATCTAATCTACAAACATGAGAACTGGGAATGACATGAGCTTTTGAAACCCCAAATCCTATCCTTGGTAAACACTCCCTCCAGCAAGACTACACCTCCTAACACCTCCTAATCATTCCCAAATATCCCACCAACTGGAAACCAAGGATTCAAACATAAGAGCCCACTGGGGTCATTCTCATTCAGACCACCACATTCCCCTCTGTGATTACAATAGGCTAATGGCCATACCATAAAGCAAAACACATTTAGTTCAACTTTGAAGATCCCCATAGTCTATTACAGACTCAATACAGTTTAAAATTCCAAAGTCTCTTCTGAAACTCAAGGCAATCTTTTAATTGTAACTCTTTATAAAATCAAAAAGCAAATTATATACTTCCAACATATAATAGCACAGAGTACATACTACTATTCTAAATGGGAGGAATATGGGTGCAGTGAGGAAATACTGGTGAATGAAAATGAGGACATGACTTCACCAAGGTATGGGTGAGGAGAAGAGTTTTATTGTAGATACGAGGGAGAGTATAGCCAGAGGCATTTGGAAGATTCCAAACTGAACCAGGTCATGAGAGGAAGGAGAGGGGGTGAGAGAGGAAGAGAAGGAGTAGGAAGAGAAAGAGGAGGAGGAGAAGGAGGAAGAGGAGAGAGAGAGAGAGAGAGAGAGAGAGAGAGAGAGAGAGAGAGAGAGAGAGAGAGAGAGAGAGAACACCAACAGAGGATGGGGAGGTTTAAGATAGGAGGTGGGGTGAGAAGTGCTGAGAAAAGCCAGAACTCTATACAGGTACTTGCAATACTCAGAGAACCTGGCAGCCAGCACATGCTCTAGTATGTTAAATAGACACCACACCTAATCATTTGTCCTGAGTTTCTTTGGATCTGACAACTGGAGCAAGACTGAAACTTAGCAGGGGAAATTCTATAACTATACGTTTAATGTCAAAGAGCTCTGACAGCTCCATTCTTCCAGCTTTGATGACAATATACTTCTTTCTCTTGGGCTGGTTCCACTCCCTTCCTGTAGCTCTTTCTGCCAGACACCTCAGCACTCTGACATTACCAACTTCTTAGGATTTCCAAAGTAATCCAGACCTCACGGTCATAGCTTCACTTGATAGCCTCTCCTGGCCTACAGCTCTCCAGGCCTCCCCTACCACATGCCTTGCCTCATTGACTTCCTTAACAGTGGGAGAAGATTGCACACCTCCTTTACTCCTGTATCTTTCATGACACTAACGTCAGAACCAAGTGGCCAACACTCCAAGTTCTGCTGCCTGCTTAGAATGGAATTTGACTTCCTCTTTTAATTGCACTTTCATAATCTTTGATCTGTTAATGGTTTCCTTTGCTGAATAAGCTTTTCTTTGTTTTAGGAGAAGAATCCTTAGGCATTTCCTTCTAACAAGTTGGAAGTTTGCCCTATGAACACCAGTCCTTTATTCCATTTCCAATCAGCATTTCTTTAAACTTCTCATCTCCTTGCATAAAAGGCTCCAGTGTTAGACTACATGGTGTTCTTCTTGTACATTTTGTATTTCTTTTTGCCCAGCTTCCTCATTTCACTGTAGATCTGCATAAGAGTGATTACTAATAACCACATGACAGAGTCTATACTTGGCTTCTTGAAATCTCCTCAGTCAATGAAACTAATCCCAAACTTTTCAATTTAGCATCAGGCAGATTCATAGGAAAGGGGGAAAAAAAACCCAACCACATTCTTTGCCTAAATCATAGGATGGTGTCTAAACAGTTGCTAATACTTTTCCCCTGCAAATCCTCTTGAGCTGGATCTACATAGTTAACATTTCTGTAAGCACTGATATCTTCCTAATAGGTTGGCCCATTAAGCACTGCTTAAAACATTAAACCATCTTTCTAGTCCAAAGTCCCAAAGTCTTCCGTATTATCCCCCCAAATAGCATGATAATGCCTGTCTCATAAATATGCCATTCCTGGTACCAACTTCTGTCTTAGTAAAATTTCCATTGCTGTCTCAAAATGCTAATAACCGAGGCAATTTATAAACTAAAGAATTTATTTGATGGCTTTGGGTTATAGAAGGTCAGAGTCTATGATCATCATGTCACAGATCGTGGCAGCTGTAGGCAGTCATGGTACTGGAGCAGTAGCCAAAAGCTAACATTGATGTATAAGTATGAGGCAGAGAGAGAGAGAGAGAGAGAGAGAGAGAGAGAGAGAGAGAGAGAGAGAGAGAGAGAGAGAGAGAGAGAGAGAGGTGAGTGGGGAGAGAGAGCTAGCTGGAATGGTATGGACTTTTGAAACATCACTGTACAATGCAGTGACACAAGGCCACACCTCATAATCCTTCCTAAACAGTTCTTCCAAATAGGAATCAAGCATTGAAACATATGAGCCCAATATGGGGTCATAGAGTAATGTTTTACAGTAGCTTTAAATGCTTGGGATAAAGTTGAACAGCTAGGAATACTATCTGAACCATTTATAAAGATAACCCAGGGTTTAAATAAATCTTTCACTGACTTTTTTCAAAAACAAAAAAACAAAAACAAACAAAAAAACCCCAAAAAACAAAAGACAAAAAAACCAAAAACCAAAAACAAACAAACAAAAAAACCCACTTCAGATGAAAATAGAGCAATTCAGATCCTAATGCTAGAGAAATTTTAATTGAATCTGTAGCTTTTAGGAATGCTAATGCTGGATACAAAAAGGCAATTAGATCTTTAAGGGCAAGATCCACACCTATTTATGAATGAATTAAAACTACTATGGATATCGAATCCAATGCTCACAGTTAAGTTGTGGTTGGACAAATGATTACAAACGATATGAGAGCTCAAAATGTCCAGTGCCATGGCTGTGAAAGAACAGGTCATTTCCTAAAGGACTATAGGCAAACGGTTTCTAAGGATAAGTTATTCTCTAATGATAATCCAGGGAGAAAGTTTCTTGGGATATGTAAAAGATGTGGAAGGAACAGACAAAGGGCTTATGAAGGTAGATCTTCCAGACATATTTAAGAAAAGTTCTTACTGTCAGATAACTGACTAAGGGTTATCTTCAGGCCCTGACCAAAACCAGCCTGAGTCATTCGTTTCCTGTTAGTCAAGAAAAAACTGTTCTAGAAAGCGACTAGAAAAATTAAAGCCTGTAGGACAAACAGCAACAATGCTGCTCAAAGCTTAACTGAACCATTTAACAGAGATAGAGCAGCTCCTAGATAAAACAAGAGATTCTGGAGATAACAAATCAGATATTTTGGCAAATTGCTATAGAGGATAAGAGAGCAAAATTAAAATTACAATTAGATGGAATTGAGATTGAAGTTCTAGTGGATACAGAAGCAGATATAACAATTTTACAGTATTCTCTGAATCCACCTTGGCCAATTCAAAAGGTATCTACATAGCTCCTTGGAATTGGGACATTGGGACATTGTCTCAGGTAAAAAGTCTAAAAATGGATTAAATGTATAGGGTCAGAAGGTCAGATAGGAAGATTAACTACATATGTGCTAGATATAGCCATGAATATATTGGGAAGAGATCTGTTGCAACAGTGGGAAACACAGATTAGCATTCAGCCAGCTTCAGGAACAAGCTGTAAAATAGGACCAGTGCCTGATAAATATATTGAAAAGTGGTATTAAAGACAGTTGTAAACTGTCCAGTTTATTCATAAGCAGGACACAGCAGAGATTAGCTCTCCAAATTTACAAAGAGGACCACTGCAGATGGAATACCATCTTCCCTAGCATTGAAATAGCCAAATGACAAGCTTGTTTGCGTAGATCTGTGGCCCTTAAATAAGAAAAAAAATTATAGGCACTAGAACAGCTGATCTAAGAGCAACTGGAGGCTCAACATATAGAAGAGTCTACCAGCCTTTTGAATTTTTCTATATCTGTCATTAAAAAGAAATCTGGAAATGGAGGATGATGTCAGATTTGAGAACAATTAATAAAGTAATTCAGCCTATGGGTTCCTTATAACATGGAATCCCTTTAACTTCTTTGTTACCTAAGGCACGCCCTATTATAGTGATTGATTTAAAAGACTGCTTTTTCTCAATACCCCATTGAAAAACAAGATAGAGTAAGATTTGCCTTTACTGTGCCCATATTTGACAATGAAAAGCCAACTAAGAGATACCAGTGGAGGGTCTTGCCACAAGAAATGTTAAATAGTTCCTGAATAATGACATGGAGACTTACTTATGTATTTATGCTTAGGTCTTATGCTAGGTTTGTTCCCAAATAACTCATAACTTGTTATCCCATTTATACTATTCTATGTTCTGCCACATGACTGGTTTACCTCTCCTCAGTTTCATAGTCCAACTTTCTCTAATCCTCAGAGGCAAATCTTCTCATACCTGACTCTTTCCCAGAGTTCTTATCTCCTCCCCGAACTCCTTTGGCTTCTTGCCTTTGCTATAAGTCATGAACATTTTACTATAACCCAGAGACACATCTTCACACAGTGCATATAAATACTACCCCTAAAATCTTGCTGGCTGATTCAGATGCAAATTTCTTAGAAAAAATGATAAAAAGAATTTTGTCTTGCTGGGGATTAGAAATTGCTTCTGAAAAACAATACAGATTCTATTAATCATCTAGAATATAAGATAGGGCTGCAAAAAATCCAGTCACAGAAGGTACAGATCAGAAGAGACCAATTACAAACTCTTAATGACTTTCAAAAATTGCTGGAAGATAATAATTGACTTAGTTCCATAAATTGGATTAACTACCCAAGAGCTAAGTAACTTATTTCAAGCCTTACTAGGTGATTGAGTCTTGAATAGTCCAAGAAAGTTATCAGCAGAAACTGAAAGAGAATTAGCTGTGTAAGAAAAGAGATTGCCTAGATCCAAAGCTGCATTGTATTTTAATTATTTTGGCTTGTACTTATTCTCCCACAGGGATTCTTATGCAGAGAAGATTGTAGAGAGAATATCTTGAGTATTGTATAAATGCATCACCTGTCAATTAAAAAGCCTATGGCTTAGCCAGGAAATAGAAGATGGGACATCCAGGAGGATAAAGAATTTTGGGTTAGAGCCAGGGTGGAAAGAGCCCCGAGGGAAGATGAGAGCAGACAGATGCATGGTACCTGAGCATAGGTAGCCAGCCACATGGCAGAATGTAGATTAAAATAAATTGGTTGTCTTAAGTTATGATTCTAGTAAGAGAAGACCCTAGCTATATCCTAAGAGTATTTGTAAATGTGTATTTTGGGTCTGAGTCTTATTTCTGGGAGCATGGGGCTGGGAGGAAGAACAGGGACTAACTTCTACAGAAGATAATATCTTTGGATGAATATTTTCAGCACATAAACAGAGTAAAACATTAAAAAAATAAAACTATACAGAATATATTTCTGAACTGATATGAAAGAAAGAATAAGACTTCATCAATCAACAAGAACAGACTCAGAGAGACTGTAGTCGTTTATACTAATGCTGAAATTACCACATTATGGATAATTAATAAGGACTGGCAAAGAACTTGTAATGATTTAGATTATAGAAAACACTAATAGGCTTCTTCCTCATATAGTGAAAGGAACACCAATTTCTAAAGCTCCTACCTTTTATACAGATGCAAAAAAAAGGAAAAAAAAAGAAAAAGAAAAGAAAGAAAAAGAAAAAATCAGGAATGGCAGATTATAAGTCAGAAAAAAAAGTCCATAAGTATAATTAAATATATATATAAATTAATTAATTATAATTAAATATAAATATATAATATTTATATTTATAAATAAATATAAATATATAATATTTATATTTATAAATAAATATAAATATATAATATTTATATTTATAAATAAATATAAATATATAATATTTATATTTATAAATAAATATAAATATATTTAATTATATATACATATATAATTAAATATAAGTCCATATGCTTCAGTTCAGAAATCAGAATATATACTATCCTCATGGTTCTGTTAGATTTTGTAGGACCTCTTAATATAGTTACTATGATGGTTTGTATATTATTGGCCCAGGGAGTGGCATTATTAGGAGATGTGGCCTTGTTGAAGTAGGTGTATCACTGTGGACATGGGCTTTAGTACCCTCATCCTAGGTGCCTGGAAGTAAGTATTCTGCTAGCAGCCTTCAGATGAAGATGTAGAACTCCAAGCTCCTCCTGCACCATGCCTACCTGGATACTGCCACACTCCCACCTTGATGATAATGGACAGAACTTCTGAACCTGTAACCCAGCTCCAATTAAATGTTATCCTTAGAAGAGTTGCTTTGGTCATGGTTTCTGTTCACATCAGTAAAATTCTGAGACAGTTACTGATTCTCAATATGCAGAGAGAGTTGTTTTACATATAGAAACTGCTGAATATATTCCAGATGATTCAGAATTAACTTTGTTATTTATACAACTGCAACAAGTAATTCAAAACAGAGATCATTATATATATATATATATAAATTTAAAGAAAATTTTTCTATAACTTGGTTACAAGCCAAGTTACCTTCCAGATATAACTTTAAAGGTAACTAAGGAAATGAAATGAAATTTACCAGATGGATGTGTTTGGAAAATTAAAGTATGAGCACCGTACAATTGATACCTGTTTAGGATTTCAATGGGCTTCTGCCTTGAGTTCTGAAAAGGCATATTCTGTAATTACACATTTATTAGAAATGATAGATATCTTAAGGATAACCTTTATGTGTTAAAACCAACAATGCTCTAGCATATGTAGCCAGTAAAATGCAAGAATACTTTAAATGCTATAACATAAAACATGTTATATGTATATCTTACAATCCTACAGGTCAAAGAGTTGTGGAAAGATCTAACCGCACTTTAACAGAAGGGGGATATGAGATCTTCCAGAGATAGATTAAATAATGCTGTATTAACTTTAAATATTTTAAATGTCAGTGAGACAGGTTGCACAGCTAATGAAATCACTGAATTTTAGTAAGGACTGCTGAATTGAATCAGCCTAGATATTATAAGGATGTGTTAACTTCAGAATGGAAGTCAGGAAATGTGTTGCATTGTGGGAGGGGATATGCTTTTGTTTCAACAGAAAGAGAAAAACTGTGGATTCCTTCAAAGTTAATTAAGACTAGATTTTTGTTGTGGTAAATCTCCAAAGCCAATAAGCCTGTGCAATTAACACACAACTCCATTATAATATTTATAAGCTTCACGCTTAGACTGTCCAGATATACTACTACACTACTTTATTCCCCAGCTATGAGATCCCTTGCTGTTTGTGGCTTCTCTAGGCCATGTGGTTCTGCTCCATCTTCCTGCCATCTCCTCTTCTGCCATCTTCCTCTCTCTCCTCCATCTCCATGTCCCCCTTCCTCCTTCCTCTCTCTCCCTCACAAAAACTTCCAGCCCCACTTTGTCCTTCCACTGTCCAATCACATGCCCAAGCCTTTATTTGACCAGTTAAAATGAGGATAAGGTTCACTTGAAATCACCTGAGTACCACGATCCAGTACCTGCTCATCATTGGGCAGCCCCTCTTCATGAAGCAGAATTAGCATCAAAATACAAACAGCACCAGGGCAGTCCACAACAGATTTGGCCATCCTTGGATCATCTCAGAGACAGGCTGAGACATGGATGTCTCTGGGGTAGCCAATACATCTTGACTACAGAAGAACTCATGACTTACTATTGTATGCCATCCTTTTATGTGGCATGGGTAGGGGTTTATACAACAGTTTGGTTTTGTAGTCCAAATGGACTTATAAAGTTTATAGCTGCCCTTCATCTGATCAAACATAGAACATAGAATCATCTTTAGCAGATTTGTACATACCACACATTTCATACATGTGTTAATGCAGAAATATATGTTACCGTTAAAAGGTAAAAGTTTGTGTTTTCAGAGCCTAAAGGAAATATCATCTGGAAGAGGGAAGCACAAAAAAATGCATTGAAAGGAGTTGGGGTAGGTGATTATGGGAAGGAGATTACCTGTATATGGGATGTACTGTAGCCAGGAGAGGGTGGTTTGGACCTCCTTCTGAGTTTGATATTCCTCATGAAGAAGGTTACTGTGAGTAAATACTGATTTGGAGGCAGTGACAAGCTGGCAGAGATGTTTAGGTCCGCTACTTGGTATTTAGAAAATCCATTAGGGTAGAGCTTACCCCTGACTCCCATTCGCCATTGTTTCAGGGATTGTCAATGGAAAGCTGAAAATGAAATACTCTTACTCTCAATGACTTTCCTCAGTTCTGTTCTAAAATATTCTGTTCAGATCTGTCTAAAAAATTCTCCTCAGTTCTGTTTGTTCTCTTTGTCCTCAGCACTTATACATCTTTCAGAATACATGATTACATGGTAAACAGTTCATCACAAGTTTACATATAAATTCAAATCATAAATTGAAATAGAAGTTTACATCAGAGAATGTTTACATACATATCCATTAGGAATAATTATCTGGCTAAACAACCATCACCTGTCACAGCTCCACAGGTTCATAGTTAAAAACCATAACTAAGTTATTAATGAAGTTTTGCATAGATAGACACTGTCAATATTTTATCTTCTGTATTAGAAATCATAAGTTCCCTTTTTACATTTGGTTAATGGTTTTACATTTGGGATGTACTCTGAGTAGCAGAATGTCTGTAGCGATTAACTGATGACACTAAAGACTGGCAGAGTTCTCATTGCAGTTTTTGACTATCAGAAAGGGCTTAATAGTATTATTAAAAGAGCTTAATAATTACCATAAATTTAGGAAGTCTTATAGAATCATCATTAAGGATTAAGAAATCATCTACTTGTCTATATAGCATCACTACAAGGCAGTAGTTCTGAGGAAATCTGCTCAAAAGGTTGGCCCAATACCTAGTGAGTGTTATATATGTGATAACAGGAAAACATATTAATAGCAGGAATCTTTCCTAAAATGATTTTCTATGGGCCTTGCCTATGGGGGGTTCTATTGTAGATTTTAATCTAAGTCGAAGTCATCTCAGGAAGATTGCCTACTAGTTATTAGCTTGTCCTATAATGGCTCCTAACACCTACTTAAGGTAGCTAAGGAAGGAAACACTATGATAATTATGTATCTGGAATAGGCAGTAACAGCTTGTGTGTCAAAAACAAACTGGTTTAAGTAGATGGTCTTATTTTTTATTAATTAAAAACTTAAATAATTGTTGTTGACATACTCCATTTAACCTGTAAGAGGTGAATTTAAGATGATTATGTGAAGCTTAAAAGAATTTTTAAGCTTACAAGAGATATAAATTTTAGATATGTCACTATTAACCATCATTTGCAATATGTAAATAATTTTGGGTTAAAAGCATGATCCTTCTTTTAGTTATTCTTGTTATTAGGGAAATACAAGAATTTAAACAAATTTTAGGTGAAGAAACATGAAAATTCTAAGTTTTGGGTGAACTGTGTTGTTCCAGGCTTTGTCAGCAGCAAGACTCCACACATTATTTTTGTAGTTTTAGGCTCCACAGCTTTGTGTTTTAGCTAAGTTAACAGGCAATGGTTTCATGCAGTTAGTTTGCTCAGAGGATTTATCTTGGCTTTGGAGGGTTCTTCCTGTCCAGATGCCATTCACACCTGTCTCAGGGGAGAGAACCATCCTGCTACTGCCAGCCTGCTCCAGTTTTATGCGCGTTAGTGCCTGCTCAGCAGGTTCCTCCTGTACCTCAGCTCTTGGGGTGGATGCCTACCCTGCTGCCAGAGACTAGGAGAGAGGGACAGACACTGGAATGCCTTGTTTATAAGGAGAGGCATTTCAGGGATCCCAGGTACTTGCTAGACAGGTTCTTATGACAGGGTGGGGTGGGGGTGGGATGGTCGAGCAGGGAATGGGGGAGAGGGGAGTCAGGAAGGAAGCTGAACTTGTAGGTTTGTCAAGTACTATGAACCCTTCCTCAGGTAGAGGGCACCTCAGGGTCGGGCTCCCCATATAGAGTTTGGCAGAGAACAGAAAGCTCTGCTGGAAAACAGAGGCCTCCATTTGTAGTTATCCAGACATGGTAGCCTGTTACCTTAAATATTAATTTTCCCCCACAGACCCATGCTACTGCAGGGCTGTAGACTCAAACATGGCCATTATCGGAAGCATGAGCCAGGATCTCACCACGGTCTAAAGAGGCAGTACGGGCTACTCACGTGAGGTTGTCTCTAGTTCTGCCTCTCTTCATAGTGCACAAACCGCTCAGCTTCTGTTCTGTCCCCTCTCTCTGCCCCACACTTGTTCATCTTAGTGGTGCCCAACCCGCCCACCCCATGCGGCCCCATTTAAATTTTTTAAGTGTTAATATTTTGCTCACACATGGGAAAGCTAGTTAAAATAAAGGAAAATATATTGCTGTCAGAAAATATGAAAGTAAGCTAAGCTTAAAAATATGCAAGATTTTAGAAAAGGAAAGTTTAGTAGTCATTTCTAGACAAAAATATTTTAAGCTTACTCATCTAAAACAAATTAGTAATATGAAATCTTGGGGAAATATTTGTGCACTTACAGAAGTGAAAGTGTTACCCCTGTTATTTTTATTTAAAATACATAAACTCAAAAAGACAACATAGGCTCAAAAAGATGATCCGGGTAGGAATCTAAGTAAATATGTCTTAAAATGAGAAATTAAAGTTCTCGACCTCATCCTTGCTGCTCTTTTTGTGAAGTACTATGTTCTACCACCCTGCCAACTACACAACACTGAATCTTCACTATATTTGTTAGCATTATGCCAATTTTATAGATGAAGAAACTGAGGCTCAAGCTGACTGTGGTGACTCATGTTTGTAACCTTAGCACTTGAGAGGTTGAGGGAGGAAAATTGCCATGAGTTTATGGCCAGCCTGGGTTACTATAAGACTCTGGGGACCCTTGAGTGAACAACACAGAGTCAGGAATCCATGCAAAAAGCAAGAGGAATTTATTGTTCCAATATGTTGGGGTCAACCTGCACATGGAGAGAGAAAGAATGACCCTGTGCTGCCCATCCAGCGAGTCTTTATACAGTTCTCAAAGCAGCAGCCATTAGGCCCAATGTGACTGGCAGAACAATGTGGCTTTTAAACTGCTTGGTCTTTAGGTAATGAGGTAGGTGACCAATGTCTCAGAATGTGTCTATAAGCTCTTGGCCTCCCCTACCATTAGGTGGCTGGTGGTTAGTCCCTCCTCCCTGTAATTAGCCCCTCCCTTCCGGAGGGGAGGGGTGCCTATGTTCTTTATGACCTCTCTCTTTTAGGAGGGCAGGGGTCCCTGTGGAATTTTCGAGAGTTTTTGAGCTGACCTCTTCACTACATGTTGAGTTCCAAGACACCCTTGGTTATGAAGTGGGATTCTGTCATAAAAAATCTAAAACTGTATCAAAAACTCCCCTAAACAAAAATAAAAATACCCAGTGTCTGGGCTTAGGGATCTAGGACAGTCTGAACACACTGAAGATGAGTAGAGAGAGGGGAAGCTCAGACACATGGCAACCTAATGACACACCCTAAGGCAGCTCTGCTTGTCAGGAAGTGGGCTAGGTGTAATCAGCTGACCCCAGGACCCCTGCTCTTAACTACCTTTCCTATAATAAAAATAACTAATATTGACTGTGTGATATCTGTGTTAGGTATGATATGGAAGCATTATATGAATCACTTTTTAAAACTAATCAATTAAGGGAGTACCAATATTTAAAAACAAAACAAACAACAAACAAACAGAAAAGTGGAGCCCAGCATGGTGGTACAAGCCTGTAATACCAGCTCTGACAACAGAGTAAGAAGGTAGGTATAAATTTGAGTCCATTCTTGTTTATGTGATAAGAACTTGTCTCTAACACAAACAAACAAACAAACACAAAATTGGTTAGGAAACGCTCAGTTTTAGTAGGAATGAAATTCTTTGCTGTAAAATGGCCAGAGTTCTTTTCCTATTTCTTTTTTAAAAAAGTAATTTCTTTTATATCTCTTTTTAAAAAGGGATTTTTAATTTTTATTTTATGTGTAGCGTATGGGTGTTTTGTCTGTAAAAATTTTATATACTGCATGTATATAGGCCTGTAGAGGTTAAATGAGGTCCTTAGATCCCCTAAAACTGAGTTACAGACAGTGGTGAGACCTCCTGTAGGTATTGGGAACTGAACTGCATCCTCTGCAAGAAGAACAATTGCTCTTAACTACTGAGCCATCTTGTCACACCCCAAATTTTCTTGGCACAATTGTTATTTGTTATTTTGGTTTTCTATCATCTTGCCTCACTCTTCCAAGTGCTGGGATTATAGGTGTGTGCTCTCAGTCCTATTATCTTAATGGAAGCGTTTGTCCTTCACTGATTGTTAAATGTTACCTATGTTAACCAATACTTCTCAATGGGATCAAGTGTTTAATGTTTTACAAAGAACAGTAATTGTTATCAATACCCAGCAGAAGTATTCCTGATCCAAAGGTTACTCTGAGGTAACCCACTATTAACACTTCAATTGCCTAAACTACTCTGCATTCCACCCACCCTTTACTTAATTGATTAGAATAATTCCTAACTGGCTGACTGGCTGACTGGCTGCCTTTCCTGTATCAGACACAGAGTTCTAGGCTGCTATGAAGCTCTTTCCAGGCATGTACAATGTCAAAATTTTGTTTCTTTCTAGGCATGTAAAGGTGACTCAAACAACTGGTAGATCCCAAAGGACCCTTTTCTACTCTTCTTGCTCTAGGGTTTTATGTTTCCTCCAAATGGACACTAATGAACTTCTCTACAGTTCCCTTACAGCTAGCTTGGGCAAGACCCTGTTATATCTGCTGTTTTGTTTGATGACTAGTTGCATCTATTCATTCATGTATGGAGTATTTGTCAGGCCAGTAATAGGAGCTCTGTGATGTGGATAGAATATAAGAATGATTTTATGGTTTTTTTAAATTATTTGAATCTTCAAAGAACTTATCTCTTAATAACAAAGTTTTAATATAGTGGTATAGTTATTTTTCTACATATACTATTAATCACCAGCACTTGTCATAATTTATGATATACATTGGGCATCTACATGCTTTATGAATATGTAATGTAGATAGAGATACATGATATCTACAAGATCACAATTCTATCAAAACAAGTTACAGCTCTATTAGTAATAAACACTGCATCTATGAGAAAAAAAGAGAATCAGAGTATTCCCCTGAAAGACCATTTTAAATCATTCATCATTAAATGCATTTACTCATCAACACTCTCTCCTAAGTGCAACTGAACACTGCTTTGTGATGTCATCCTTAGTGCACAGCTTTTGAGACTTCAGTTACTTAGACCTCCCTCATTTTCTAATAGCTTCTCCAGTGTTCATAAATCCTTAACACTTGGGTAAGCTGCAGAGGCAGGCAATGATCTGCCACTCCATGGCTCAGTCTGTAATAATCACCCAGTGGCTATTCAGTCACTACCAGATGTTGAGCTTGGGGATTTTCAAGAATAATGTAGCATCTCTTTGTCCCTCTACTCACCTACTTGCTACATGGTCAACCAATGCTCCTTGTTCTGATTTCTCCTTACCACCAATTTTGTAGCAGTAAACAGCTGTGTATCTTGTAATTCCATCTAATTCTGACAATATCTCCCCAGAGTAACTTCAGATGCACAGACGAGGGCTCAATCCTAAGACTATCTTGCTCATGTCAGGAACGACCCCCAGTATGTGTAAGCCATGCTTCTGACCAACTGGCTATATATCAGGGTTCCTACAATCTCCATCTTCTGGTTGAATTAATTTGCTGCAGTGGCTCACATGACCCGGGGGAACGTGTTAATACATTATTACCAAGAAACCTACAAAGTACACAGTATGGAGGAAGGGCATCATAGACTCATGTGGTTGAGTGCTTGGCCATATGGAATGGCACTTTCAGGTTCTGTAGCCTTATTGGAGGCTTTTTAGAGGAAGTGTGTCACTGTGAAGGCGGGACTTTTAGGTCCTAAATATCAAGTTATGTCAAGTGTGAAATATATCAAGTCTCCTCTTTGCTGCCTGCAGATTCAGATGTAGAACTCTCAGCTCCTCCAGGACCAAGTTTGCCTGAATGAATCCTACCATGATGATAATGGATTAAACCACTGAAACTGTAAACCAGAACCAATTAAATGTCTGTTTTTCTGTCTGTCTGTCTGTCTGTATCTCTTCTTTTCTTCTTCTTTACTTCTCTTCCTCTTCCTCCTCCTTCCTCTTCCTCTTCCTCCTTCCTCCTCCTCCTCTTCTTCTTCTTGTTGTTCTTGTTCTTGTTCTTCTTGTTCTTGTTCTTCTTCTTCTTCTTCTTCTTCTTCTTCTTCTTCTTCTTCTTCTTCTTCTTCTTCTTCTTCTTCTTCTTCTTCTTCCTCCTCCTCCTCTTCCTCCTTCTCCTCTTCTTCTTTCTTCTTCTCTTCTTCCTCTTCTTCTTTTTCTTCTTCTTCTTCTTCTTCTTCTTCTTCTTCTTCTTCTTCTTCTTCTTCTTCTTCTTCTTCTTCTTCTTCTTCTTCATTGCAGGAGAAATGTTTTTATTTGAAGAGCAATGTAGACATGATGTACTGGCTGGTTTTGTGTGTCAACTTGACACAGGCTAGAATTATCACAGAGAAAGGAGCTTCAGTTGGGGAAGTACCTCCATGAGATCCAGCTGTGAGGCATTTTCTCAATTAGTGATCAATGGAGGAGGGCCCCTTGTGGGTGGTACCACCTCTGGGCTGGTATTCTTGGGTTCTATAAGAGAGCAGGCTGAGCAAGCCAGGGGAAGCAAGCCAGTAAGAAACATCCCTCCATGGCCCCTGCATCAGCTCCTGCTTCCTGACCTGCTAGAGTTCCAGTTCTAACTTCCTTTAGTGATGAACAGCAGTATGGAAGTGTAAGCTGAATAAACCCTTTCCTCCCCAACTTGCTTCTTGGTCATGATGTTTGTGCAGGAATAGAAACCCTGACTAAGACACATGAGATGAAAGGATGACAGAAAGCAAGGAAGGGGGATCAAAGAGGCTGACACTTTTCTCAGCAACCCCTTCAGGGGTTGCCCAAAGATGGGCTGGCAGATGTTTTTCTTTCTTAGAGTTGCCTTGGTCATGGTGACTTGTCACAGCAATAGAATACCTAACTAAGACAGAAATTGGTACTAGAGACTAGGGTCTTTCTGTGATTGGCCTGACCATACTTTTGTTTGGAGGAATTCTGGGACTTAATGAGCCCTCCTGGTCAGAAAATGGAAGACAGTGGTCCTGAGGGTGTTTTGAACTGTGGTGGCCTGTTTCAAGGAGAATTTTAGTTTTTTTCCCTAGAGATCATTCTTATGATATTTTGGTGAAGAATGTGGCTGCTTTTTGCCCTTGTCTGAAGAGTATGCCTGAGATTAAAGTGAAGAGATTCAGGTTGATTGCACTGACAAAGGAAATCTGAAAATATCCTAGCCTAGATTCTATCCTGCAGTTCACCCTTTTGAAAAGCATTTTGATCAAATATAGCAAGCTGAAAAAGGAAAACTACAATATGCATGGTTCAAGATTTTAAAGGGGCACCAGGAAGTGGAATGGAGCTAATCTTACGTTCCAGGAGACAAACAGATTAAACATATTAAATGGAATTAAGGGTGTTATGACCTTGGTGAAAGATTCCACCCATCTAACCTTCCATCTTGTGAAAAGGATGTTCCCCAAAAGATATTGCTGCAGATTCTAAATTTACAATGTGTTTGTAGTTGGACAAGAGATAGTTATATCATGTTAGGTATTATTATGACCTGGTTATTGTTTTCATTTGTATATAAGAAAATATGATTGTGTGACAAGTTGACAAAGATGGATTGTGAAGGCTATTCTTTGTTGTCAGTTTGATTATTTCTGGAACAAACTACAATACAGAAATTTAGGGCATACTTGATCCAGAGCTTGAGGCAGGAAGACAACATGCCTTTGATTCAGAGCTTGAGGCTATAAGACACACACTTTTGATTCAGATTGATAAATGCCTTTAATCCAGACCTTGAAGCATAGTGGCCATGCTTATAAAGACTTATAATGAAAATAAATTAAGGAAAAGTTTAGGTCAGGGCATGGTGGTACACAATCTGTAATTCTGGCTCTTAGGAGATAGAAGCATTCAGATCTCTGAGTTCAAGGCCAGCCTAGTCTACAGAGCAAGTCCTAGAGTAACCAAGTTTAGGCAGTGAAGAAAACCATTGAAAACAGAATGCTGGTGAAGATGTAATTCAACAAGGGGACCATTTTCTATCCCCAGACTGTTCTTATTCTTTGTGCTCTGCTCTGCTTGAGACAGCTTTCTCCTGCCATTCTAAAAACTCTCTGTATAGCTCATCTCTTGTGGTTCAAAAAGTTTTTTTTTTAACCTATTGATTTGATTCAGTCATTATCCCAGGTTCCTTTTTGGTTATCCCATGACCTGCATCCCACGACTCCAGTACCTTGATTCTTAGAAAGAGGCAGCTAGTGCAAGCACAGACAATAAGATAGCTGGGTGGGACCCTATCCTACCTACACCTAGGTGGACCTGGACCTAAACTCCCTCTGTCCTAGGCTGACCTTGAACCCAGAAATCTACCTGCCTTTGTAAGCATAAACAAACAAATAAAACTTAGAGGATGGGTTCTTACCCTGCAATCACCACTCCTTAAATCTCTTTATCTCCTTCCTTGGTATTTTTCTGACAAGCTGGCTCATAGTGAAGCTCCCTCTCTTCCTTAGAATCTATGAAGCTTCATATACAGTTCATATTGCATCCTTATATTTTGCATAGTTGAGAAATTATATACTTTTGAACTCCTGTTTTCAGCATTCTTTCCCCTAGCCTTGAGGGCTGTCCTGAAGGTCACAACATTCTACTATTTGGCAGAGACATAGACATGACCTTGCCTCCTGGACTTGTACTTTCTGATTATCATGGAGTCATTTGCCTTGGCAGAGAGGACATTCTTTGAAGGAGGAATGTGAAAATATGTGCACTATTTTACAAATAAGCCTTATGCCCACAGCAACCACCAACACTCATGGAAGCCCACACCCGGCTGGTTCTGTTACAGGGCCAGGAAACCTTGTCATACTGTCTCTTGAATGGCCAAGCTGGATTTGGCAGTTTTGACAAGAGGCACAGAGATGCAGAATTTGGAGTTTTTCCATATGGTATCTTGTTGTTTGAAAAAAAATAATATCCCAAATGTTCTTTTTAACAAATGAAGACTCAGGAGCCAGATGCTGTGGTAAAAGCTCAGAGAGACACAGAAAGCACCCAGCTGACCTTCCTGCTCCACCGATGCTCCAGACAGAAATGTTTTTTCTCCTTTTCTGCACTGTCTTAAATACCTTCTAACTCAAAGTCCCTCCTTTCTGTTTACTTATGCTCACTTCAGTTGGGCCTGTTGACTAAGGTCAAAGTCTGACATTATTGGAAAGTCCTGAGCTTGGTACAAAATGGTGGACTCCCTTTACTCTCTTTCTCTGAACTTGTCTGGGGAGCTGAAAACTCTTACACATGTCAACGACCAGCTTTGTCATCCATGTGGTGGGTAAACCGAGGCGGGCAGCTGATGGGTGTCAGTGCCTAGAGCTGCTGACAGATGCCTGCAGGGGCTGCTGCCTATGAGAGTCAACAGTTGGAGAAATTACTCAGCAGATTTTTTTTTCTGAGGGAACAAAGCTTATTTTACTGGAGTTGGCCTTTCCTGTGACCAGCAGAAAAACTATGAACTCTTTTAGCTAGTTGGGTCAGGCAAAAAGGACAAGGAAAGAGAAAAAATTCACACAGACACACACAGACAGACACAGAAACACACCCACACACCCACATCCCCCCCACACACACACTGAGTGGATGGAACAAAAGGCAGAGTGCAATAACTTCATACATACAAATAGTTACAAGCATGCATATATATAAATGCATACAGAACTACAGACAGACATATACACATTTACACATAAAATGGTTAGAGCAAAGCTCCAGCAAGCAGGCTCCAAGCATTTTATACATGCACATACATACATGTTCACTGAAGTGAACATCCACAATTGGTGGATTGAGCCAGGTCCAACACACACCCAGACAAGTTTTACATATATAGATACATACACATAGTTGATGGGTAGAAGGAAGAATGTTCCAACCCCAATCATGCAAACCTTACATACATACATACATACATATATGCATACATACATACATACATACACATACACATATATGCACATAGTTGATGGATGGAAGGAATAATGTTCCAACCCCAAATCACACAAACCTTACATACATACATACATACATACACACACACACACACATATATGCACATAGTTAATGGGTAGAAGGAACAATGTTCCAACCCCAACTCACACAAACCTTACATACATACATACATACATACATACATACATACATACATACACATATATACACATAGATGATGGATGGAAGGAATAATGTTCCAACCCCCACACTTTAATCTTTCTTCCATCGCTTATATATCCAGCAAAATCTTTCAAGCAGTATAAAATTACAATGTGATTATGTTTCAGTTTTCTTCTAGTGAATGATTGTGAAAAAACAGTGTGTTCCCTAATACCTTTACAAGAAGTAGCATTGCATAATACAGGTAAAGAAAAGAAATTATCCCCAAGAAGCCATGTACATTTCTAACTAAGCAACTTGTTATAGATTAACAAAGTGTAAGCAAGCAAGGTAGTTTTCTCAACCAATTTCTGTTACTAGTAGGCAGCAATTTGCAGATACAAAGAAAGTAATTATTTTATTATTTATCTTTAAAAGTAATCTTGTACGAATCTTAACACTTTTATATAAAAACTAGTCATGTCTACCTTAAGTCCTCATAATGCATATCAACTCTATCAATTCTCAATAAATCATATCAAGAAGCTGAGGGCAAAAATAGGTATAAAATATTTTTATCACCCGTCCAGTCTCAGTGAGAGTCACATCAGCCAGTGCTGCCATTGTTCTTGTTCCTTGACTATAAAAGGTCCCTAGCTTAACCAATAAGAGTGTGCCTTGTTGAATTTTAAATTGTTCCCTAAGACTTACTACATTAAAGCCAGTAATAAAAACATCTCAACCTACCTTCACTAGCAATTTTATTCTTTCAAATGCGTTCAAAGGGTGGTAGTCACTGCTGACAATCTATATCTCTATGTTCTTTCCTAGTGTGGTGTTTGAATCATTAATCTGCTCCAGTGGCAATGCCTGAAAGAGATCAAGCATTATTACTGTAAGTGCCAGGAATGCTGCCCAGCAAGGGGCTGGAAGCCTCCTTAAAGTTTTCATGTAATTCTTAGATTAGGAGGAATGTAACAGCAGCAGGCAGAGCATAACTCTGTAACAGTGTGAAGTCCTTGGGACACGTGTTCGATGACTCTGCTTCCTTCATCCTCATGGGCCAGTGGCTAATGACCTGGTGATTCTGTAACCACTTAAAAGTAGTTAGGATGGCTACAGATTTCTTAAGGTGTGGAAAGACTGGTGTTCCTAGGGCAGTCAATACCCTGTAGTTGAATAGCCTTGGGAGCATTGAGCATCTCTGGTAACACTTCCTCTCTTTTCTATCATAGGGAATATTTCATCTCATAAAACACCCACTCAGATTAGAAAAATGTGGGCCCTATCAAATTCCCCTATAAAGGAACTCGCTAAAAAGCCATGTGAGCTCTCAATCCCATCTGCTTCCCCTTCTCTTGCCCCTTCATCTTCTGGCCAGCAAAGTTGCTCTCTTGAAAATCCTACAAAAGAAAAAACCAAAACAAAAACAAAGGAGAAGCCTCGCCAAGAGCAGAGACAGCACCTGTGGGTCCCTCAGCTGGCACAGCTTTCCACTTTGTTTGTGGCCCTGCAGGGAGTCTGGAGACCTGGACATTCTCAGTTAGTGACCATCGCACCCACTGTGGCTGAATACCCACAAAGGCAGATCATTGCTTTAAACAGTTTCCCTCAGCTCAAACAGCAAGGAGCTACAGCTGAGTGTGCCTCCACCAGCTTTGGGTTTGAGACAGAGCTGCCTTGCTATCTGGCTCACTGTGTAAGACCCTGACCCTCAGTCAGTGGTACTTCCTTCAAGACTCCCCTGAGTGAGATACCGAGATGCTGATCCATGCAAAAGCAAGAGGTTTATTTTCTGGCGCATCAGGGTCGACCCTCCATCAGTCTCTGGAGGGAAGTGACTAGAAGGTAACCCCAAGTGGCTATTACAAGCACGTTTTATACTTTTTAGGGGCACACATTACATTATCAAGGTTACAGTTCAAACTTATTGGCTAAGCATATTAACCTTTAAATCTACTGGCTAGCAAGCTTGACACACGTTTGAATTCTACCTGGGACTTTCAGTCAGTACATTCTGAGAATAGTTTATTCAAGAATGTTCCTGTGGGTGGAGAATGGAACTTGGCCTAGCCTTGACCCCAGGTGGGAGGGAGAACCTCTAAGGAGGGTGGGAAAAAGCCCTTAGGGTCCCTCAACTGGACTCCATCTCTGCCTGGTCAGCACACTCCTAGCCTCCCCACTGTCTGCTTTCATGGGGGCGTTGTATGGACAGAGAGGTGCTCTCTTCTTGCAGAAGCAACTGCCACCCACAAGACTAAGTTGGCAAGCAGTCATGGGGTCAACACACAGCCAGAATATGAGGGAGGAGAGCTGCAGAGCAAAAACAGCACATCCCTCAGGCCTGCCAGGAGTACTTACTCTATACCCTACAGGACAAAACCAGGCCTATGATAGGGGTGCCAAAGATGATGATAGCCAAAGTGAAGAGCTGGCATGCCAAGGTGGGCTTCTCCCCCCAGCTAGGAATAGGAAGGATCTGTGGATTGCTGTCTCTATGCAGGTGAGGGGAGGCAAAATATAAGACAAGAGTCTGTGATTGGACAATGAAAAAGGAAGGCAGGACTGAGAGTTTCAGAGAGAGGACAGGGGACAGAGAGGAGACCGAGATGAGAGAAGATGGAGGAAGAGGATGAACCAGATCCACTCTGTCTTGAAATAGCTTCAGGTAGTTATGAATATTGTAGAACATAAATAGAATAATATAGGGAAATTTGTCCATTCTAGGAGTGTAGCTTGTATTTATATCAAGTTTTGAGTTCTTTGAATGAGCATTTTGTGAGTTGAGAATTTACTATTATAAATCTGACTGATAATTTACAAGCCTTTGGAGTTTTGATCTTCCTGGGCTACAGGGATTTGTGACAGCTAGCCACAGCAGGAGGATGACTGGGAAAATATAGGTGGTTCGGAGGCAAGGGAAACAGGAGAAGTTGGGGAGACTGCTGCTACTGCAGAGTAGCTGTCAATAGTGTGGATCCATTATGATCATTGGCACAGCTGGACTCACATGGCCAAGTTAAATCCTCTGGGCAGGCTGACTACACGTGGTTGTTGTCTGTCAGCTCAGCTGGGGCATAGAGCTTCAAACCTAAATAAAAAGAATGATTGGTGGAGTCATGCTTCTACAGCTTGAGATAACGTAGCTTATCTTGTCCAAAACTTAAAATTTTCATGACTCATTGTCTGAATTTTGTTTAAATGCTTGTTTTCCCTAATAACAGGAATAACTGTTTGTTCTTTTATAATAAGAAAAATAACTAAAAGAATGTTCAAGCAGTTAACCCAAGATTATTTCCCAAAACTCTACAATGATACAAAGATGAGTGTCTACTGTTTTTAAAGATTCTTTTAAGCCTTAGAGAATCATGTTGACATCACCCCTCACAGGTCTAATGAACTATATCAACAACTATTAGCTCATCTTCAAATAACAAGAACAATACCACCTACTCAAGCCAGTTCATTTCTCACAGACAAGCTGTTAGTGCCTATTCCAGTAATAAACATGGTGTTTCATTTCTTCTTTTAATGTGTACATCTCTTCTGTTGATGTAAAAGATAAAATAAAAAATTAACCCCCTGTAAGACATCCCCCCGTGAGGGTCCTGCACCACTCTTGTGACAATTCCACGGGTTTATCTCTAAGAGGAGAGGAAGGCAGCACTGTTGCTGAAGGTCAGATGGAGACTAAGAGATATTCCTTCCTTTGCAGGAAGGAATAGGACCTGCCATCTCCCTTGGACCTGCTGTGGTTGTGAACTTGTCATTGCCCTGATAACACCACCTGACTAGAGACTTTTGAGACAAGCAGGCAATAGCATCCACAGATGACAGACAGCTTTGGATCCCTCCATTGATAGATGAACTCTCTTATTGGAACCTAAGGACTGCTAAACTCAGGAGGGCTTGCATAATATTGAGAAAAAATGTTATGTCTATGTGAATGAATCAAATGATATTTGAGACCAATGGTAATACCCTCACAAAAAGCTCAGGACAGACTTGCTCTTGAAATTTCAATCCACTGAGCAAATTTAGGTTGGTTCAATAATCCATTGTTTTCCCGGCTTCCATCCCTCACTACCCCTTTGGGTTTTGTGTTTTATTTTGATGCTTACACTCTTTCCAATTTTTAAAATGGCAGACAGTAGCACTACAAATACCACTGCCAATTGGGTTCACAATCAAATAGTTCCTAATATAGAGGACTTTGATGACATTTCATTAAAAAAATAAAACAAGCAGAAACGTTGGACCGTGCTGATTTACGAGAAATCCCTGAACTTCGTGCAAAATGGTGGACTCTCTTTACCAACGTGGCTTCTCCTTCTCTGACCTTCTCTGGAAAGTCTGAAACCCATTTTCCTGTAGAGCCCAAACCCTCTATACCCTCTACCCATGGAATGTCACATAGCCTTGGTTAGATTACAAGTCCAACTCTCTTTTTCTGGATAAAACACCCATTCAGCAAGCACCTGAGATTCCTAGAATGCTTTTCCATACCAAGGAGGTATCTTAGTACCTTATCCATCAGCTGATGACCTTTGCCCAACCTGGATATTCCTACTTTCTTCTCTAAAACTATATAACAGAATAAAGTTGATCTGCCTCTCCAAAGCTGATCCCAGATTGTCGTCATTTTCATTCATAATCATAGGTTGTCTGAAACCCTGTTTGTCAACTCTGCTCCCTTCATCTTCATGGGCTGGTGGTCAATGATCCTGGGGAGAAGGAGGAACCACACACTCCCTGTCAGCTGGTTATTTGCTCTGCTTCTTAACCTAGCACCGACTTTATTTAGTTCTTGGATTAAAGGTGTATACTAGGGTTGAGCCACAACACAAGTACTTGTTTATAATAAATAGAAATCGTTTGGGTTAAAGGTATGTACCAAGCCTGATCCATACTACAACAATGTCTTTCTAGATCATGTTCAAATATCCTGCAACAGTTTTTGGTCTTGCTCTCATCCAGTATTTCTGTAAGACTCTGGAGAGTCTTAACTTACCAGATACCCCCTGAGTGAACAACAGAGCCAGGAATTGATGCAAAAAACA